>JAACNH010003315.1:0-30068 GCA_019447015.1 Hymenochirus boettgeri
CATTATAATGGGCTATACTGAGCTATGTATTACAGTACATTATAATGGGCTATGTATTACAGTACATTATAATGGGCTATACTGGGCTATGTACTACAGTACATTATAATGGGCTATACTGGGCTATGTTTTGCAGTACATTATAATGTACTATACTGGGCTATGTATTACAGTACACAAGTGCATTATAAATGGGCTAGCTGGGCATGTATTCAGTACCTTATAATGGGCTATCCTATTCTTGTAGTGCAGTAACAATTATAATGGGCTATGCTATGTCTAGTATTACAGTCCATTATAATGGGCTATCCTGGCTATGTATTCCAGTGCATTATAATAGGCTTATCCTGGCTATGTATACAGTACATTATAATGGGCTATACTATTCTATGTATTGCAGTACATTATAATGGGCTATACTATGCTATGTATTGCAGTACATTATAATGGGCTATACTGAGCTTTGTATTACAGTACATTATAATGGGCTTGTATTACAGTACATTAATGGGCTATACTGGGCTATGTACTACAGTACATTATAATGGGCTATACTGGGCTATGTATTGCAGTAACATTATAATGTAATATACTGGGCTATGTATTACAGTACATTATAATGGGCTTACGGGGCTATTATTATAGTACTTATAATGGGCTATTCTGGGCTATGTATTACAGTACATTAGAATGGGCTATACTGGGCTATGTATTACAGTAAATTATAATGGGCTATACTATTCTATGTATTGCAATACATTATAATGTATTATACTGGGCTATGTATTACAGTACATTATAATGGGCTATACTGGGCTATGTATTACAGTACATTATATGGGCTATCTATTCTACGTATTGCAGTACATTATAATGGCTATACTATGCTATGTATTGCAGTACATTTAATGGGCTATACTGAGCTATGTATTACTACAGTACATTATAATGGGCTATTTATTACAGTACATTATAATGGGCTCTATACTGGGCTATGTACTACAGTACATTATAATGGGCTAATGGGCTATGTTTGCAGTACTTTAATGTACTAACTGGGCTATGTATTACAGTACATTATAATGGGCTATACTGGGCTATGTATTACAGTACATTATAATGGGCTATACTGGGCTATGTATTACAGTACATTAATGGGCTATACTGGGCTATGTATTACAGTAAATTATAATGGGCTATACTATCTATGTATTGCAATACATTATAATGTACTATACTGGGCTATGTATTACAGTACATTTATGTACTATACTGGGCTATGTATTACAGTACATTATAATGGGCTACACAGGGCTATGTATTACAGTACATTATTCTGGGCTATACTGGGCTATGTATTACAGTAATTATAAGGGCTATACTGGGCTATTTATTAGAGTACATTAAAATCTATACTGGTTTATGTAATACAGTAACATTATAATGGGCTATTATTTTGGGCTATGTATTACAGTACATTATAATGGTCTATACTGGGCTATGTATTAAAGAACATTTAATGGGCTATACTATTCTATGTATTCAGTACATTATAATGGCTAACTATGCTATGTTTGCAGTACATTATAATGGGCTATACTGGGCTATGTATTACAGTACATTATAATGGGCTATGTATTACAGTACATTATAATGGGCTATAGTGGGCTATGTATTACAGTCATTATAATGGTCTTACTGGGCTATGTTTACAGAACATTATATGGCTATGTATTACAGTACATTATATGGGCTATACTGGGCTATGTATTACAGTACATGTATATGGGCTATACTGGGCTATGTTATTCAGTACTTATAATGGGCTATACTATTCTATGTATTGCAGTACATTATATGGAATATACATTCTATGTATTGCAGTACATTATAATGTACTTACTGGGCTATGTTTTACAGTACTTATAATGAGCTATACAGGCTATGTATTACAGTACATTATAATGGGCTATACTGTGCTATTTATTACAGTACATTTTAAGTGGCTATACTGGCTATGTGTTACAGTACATTATAATGGGCTATACTATTCTATGTAATGCAGTACATTATAATAGGCTATACTACTGCTATATATTGCAGTAAATTATAATGGGCTATACTGGGGTTATTTTTACAGTACATTATAATGGGCTATACTGGCTATGTTTTATTCATTACATTATATGGGCTATACTATTCTATGTATTGCATTACTATAATGTACATACTGGTATGTATTACAGTACATTATAATGAACTGTACTGGGCTATGTATTACAGGTCATTATAATGGGCTATACAGGGCTATGTATTACAGTACATTATTCTGGGCTATACTGGGCTATGTATACAGTACATTAAATGGGCTATACTGGGCTATGTATTAGAGTACATTAAATGGGCTATACTGGTTTATGTAATACAGTAAATTATAATGGGCTATTATTTTGGGCTATGTATTACAGTACATTATAATGGTCTATACTGGGCTATGTATTAAAGAACATTATAATGGGCTATACTATTCTATGTATTGCAGTACATTATAATGGGCTATACTATGCTATGTTTTTGCAGTACATTGTAATGGGCTATACTGGGCTATGTATTACAGTACATTATAATGGGCTATGTATTACAGTACATTATAATGGGCTATAGTGGGCTATGTATTACAGTACATTATAATGGTCTATACTAGGCTATGTATTACAGAACATTATAATGGGCTATGTATTACAGTACATTATAATGGGCTATACTGGGCTATTTATTACATTACATTATAATGGGCTATACTATTCTATGTATTGCAGTACATTATAATGGGGTATACTGGGCTATGTTTTACAGTACATTATAATGAGCTATACAAGGCTATGTATTACAGTATATTATAATGGGCTATACTGTTCTATGTATACATACATTTTAATGGCTTACTGGGCTATATTACGTAAACAAGCTAGAGAACACGGCACCTGTAGTAGTGGAACAGTTTCCAAACATAACGCCGGCGCTCCAAAAACACTTCCATCAAACGTACCGTCTCCCTCCGGTCAGCTGCAAATATCACAAAACAGAGCCCCACGGCATAATATCCTATGGGGATAGAAGAGAGCGGGCAGCCGGTCTTCAGAAAACATCATAAATCTTTATTTCGGAATTTAAAATCATCAAACCATCAAAGTTAAAGTTGCAAACAAATAGACTAATGGACAAAAAACATGTGAACCTTCCAGGCTCCACCCAACGCGTCGTGCCAGTAGCCACTTCCTCGGGGCATGAGGAAGTGGCTACGGCCACGAAACGCGTTGGGTGGAGCCTGGAAGGTTCCATTTTTTTGTCCATTAGTCTATTTGTTTGCAACTTAACTTTGATGGTTATGATTTAAGATTCCAAATAAAATTTTGATGTTTTACTAAGACCGGCTGCCCCTCCTTTCTACTTGGGTGGAGCCTGGAAGGTTCACATGTTTTTTGTCCTTAGTCTATTTGTTTGCAACTTTAACTTTGATGTTTTGATGATTTTAAAGATTCCGAAATAAAAGATTTATGATGTTTTACTGGAGACCGGCTGCCCTCTTCCTTTTATCCCATAGGATATTAGCGTGGGGCTCTGTTTTTGTATGTATTACAGTACATTATACTGGGCTATACTATTCTATGTATAGCAGTAACTTATAAATAGCTATACTATGCTATATATTGCAGTAATTATAGTGGTCTATACTGGTAGTATTACAGTACTTATAATGGGCTATACTGGCTATGTATTACAGTACATTATAGGGTCTTAACTATTCTATGTATTGCAGTACATTATAATGTACTACTGGGCTATTCTTACATTACATTATAATGGGCTATACTGGGCTATGTATTAACAGTACTTATAATTGGCTTCTACTGGCTATGTATTACAGTACATTATAATGGCTATACTGGGTTAATAAAGTACAGTACATTATACTGGGCTATGTATTACAGTACATTATAATGGCTATACGGAGCTTGTATTACAGTACATTATAATGGGCTATACTATTCTATGTACTGTGCAGTACATATAATATGGGCTATACTATGCTATGTATTACAGTCTATTAATGGGTATACGGTTATGTATTACGTAACTTATAATGGGCTATACTGGGCTATGTTTGCAGTACATTATAATGGGCTATACTGGGCTATGTATTGCAGTACATTATAATGGGCTCTATAGGGCTGGGGCTATGTATTACAGTACATTATAATGGGTTATGTATTACAGTAACTTATAATGGGCTATACTGGGCTATGTATTACAGTACATTATAATGGGCTATACTGGGCTATGTATTGCAGTACATTATAATGGGCTATACTGGGCTATGTATTTACAGTAACTTATATGGCTAGGTATACAGTACATTATAATGGGCTATACTGGCTATGTTTACTTACATTATAATGGGCTATTCTGGGCTATGTATACAGTACATTATATGGGCTTACTATCCTTGTATTGCAGTACATTAGAACGGTCTATACTGGCTATGTATTGCAGTACATTATAATTGCTATAGTGGGTTATGTATTGCAGTACATTACTAACGGTCTATACTGGGCTATGTATTAAAGTACATTATAATGGGCTATACTATGCTATGTATTGCAGTACATTATAATGGGTATGTATTGCTGTACATTATAATGGGTTATACTGGGCTATGCATTGCAGCGCATTATAATAGGCTATACTGGGCTATGCATTGCAGTATATAGTATGGGCTATACTGAGTTATGTATTGCAAGTACATTATAATGGGCTGTACTGCGCTATGTATTGCAGTACATTATAATGGGTTTTTACTGGGCTATGTATTGCAGCACATTATAAAGGGCTATACTGTGTAGTGTATTGCAGTACATTATAATGGGCTTATACTATGCTATGTATGAAGTACATTATAATGGTCTATACTAGCTATGTATTGGCCGTACATTATAATGGGCTATACTATGCTATGTATTGCAGTACTTATAATGGTTTTTTACTGGGCTTGTATTGCCAGCCATTATAAAGGGCTATACTGGGTAGTGTATTGCAGTACATTATAATGGGCTATACTATGCTATGTATTGAAGTAAATTATAATGGTCTATACTAGGCTTGTATTGGCAGTACATATAATGGGCTTTACTGGGCTATGTATTGCAGTACATCATAATGGGTTATCTGGGCTATGCATTGCAGCACATTATAATAGGCTCTACTGTGCTATGTATTGCATTACATTATAATGGCTGTAATGGCTATGTATGCAGTACACTATAATGGCTCTATACGGTGCTATGTATTGCGGTACATTATATGGGCTTGATGTGCTATGTAATGCAGTACATATAATTGGCTATCGGTGCTATGTTTTGCCGTTCTTTATAGTGTGCTACACTGTTTATGTATTGCAGTACATTATAATATGCTATACTATCAATGTATTGTAGTTGATTTAATGGGCTATATGCTATTATTGCTGCATTAAAATGGGCTATACGTGATATGTATTGCAGTGCATTTTAATGGGCTATACGGTGCTATGTATTGCAGTGCATTATAATGGGCTATACTGTGCTATGTTTGCAGTACATTATAATGGGTTACACTATGCTAGGTATTGTGTACATTTTAATGGCTATACTATGCTATGTATTGCATAATATTAGAACAGGCTATACTGGGAACTGTATGCAGTACATTATAATGTGTATAGTGTGTTAATGTGGTCATGGCGGTATATTGTAACTGGGCTATACTGGGTATGTATTGCAGTTACATTATAATGGGCTATACTATTCTATGTATTGCAGTACATTATAATGTACTATACTGGGCTATGTATTACAGTACATTATAATGGGCTATACTGGGCTATGTATTACAGTACATTAAAATGGGCTATACTGGGCTATGTATTACAGTACATTATAATGGACTATACTGGGTTATAAATTAAAGTACATTATACTGGGCTATGTATTACAGTACATTATAATGGGCTATGCTGAGCTATGTATTACAGTACATTATAATGGGCTATACTATTCTATGTACTGCAGTACTTATATGGTCATACTATCTATGTATACGATATATAATGGCTATACTGGGTTATGTATTACAGTACATTATAATGGGCTATACTGGGTCTATGTATTTGCAGTACATTATATGGGCTATACTGGGCTATGTATTGCAGTACATTATATGGGCTATACTGGGTATGTATTACAGTACATTATAATGGGCTATGTATTACTTACATTATAATGGGCTATCTGGTCTATGTTTACAGTACATTATAATGGGCTATACTGGGTATGTCTTCAGTACATTATAATGGCTATACGGGCTATGTATTACAGTACATTATAATGGGCTATGTATTACAGTACATTATAATGGGCTATACTGGCTATGTATTACAGTACATTATAATGGGCTATACTGGGCTATGTATTACAGTACATTATAATGGGCTATCATTCCTTGTATTGCAGTACATTAGAACGGTCTATACTGGGCTATGTATTGCAGTACATTATAATGTGCTATAGTGGGTTATGTATTGCAGTACATTACTAACGGTCTATACTGGGCTATGTATTACAGTACATTATAATGGGCTATACTATGCTATGTATTGAAGTACATTATAATGGGCTTTACTAGGCTATGTATTGCAGTACATTATAATGGGCTTTACTGGGCTATGTATTGCTGTACATTATAATGGGTTATACGGGGCTATGCATTGCAGCGCATTATAATAGGCTATACTGGGCTATGCATTGCAGTATATAGTATGGGCTATATGTATGTTGCAGTACATTAAATGGGCTGTACTGCGCTATGTATTGCAGTACATTATAATGGGTTTTACTGGGCTATGCATTGCAGCACATTATAAAGGGCTATACTGTGTAGTGTATTGCAGTACATTATAATGGGCTATACTATGCTATGTATTGCAATACATTATAATGGGTTTTACTGGGCTATGCATTGCAGCACATTATAAAGGGCTATACTGTGTAGTGTATTGCAGTACATTATAATGGGCTATACTATGCTATGTATTGAAGTACATTATAATGGTCTATACTAGGCTTGATTGCAGTACATTATAATGGGCTTTACTGGGCTATGTATTGCAGTACATCATAATGGGTTATACTTGGCTATGCATTGCAGCACATTAATAGGCTCTACGTGCTATGTATTGCATTACATTATAATGGGCTGTAAGTGCTATTAATGCAGTACACTATAATGGGCTATACTGTGCTTGTATTGCAGTACATTATTATGGGCTGTGATTGTCTATGTAATTGCAGTACGTTATAATTGGCTATACTGTGCTATGTTTTGCCGTATCTTATATGTGCTAACCTGTTTTATTGCAGTACATTATAATATGCTATACTATGCAATGTATTGTATTGTTAAATGGGCTATACTATGCTATTTATTGCAATTGCATTAAAATGGGCTATACTGTGATATGTATTGCAGTGCATTTTAATGGGCTATACGTGCTATGTATTGCAGTGCATTATAATGGGCTATACTGTGCTATGTATTGCAGTACATTATAATGGGTTACACTATGCTAGGTATGTAGTACATTTTAATGGGCTATACTATGCTATGTATTGCAGTAAATTAGAACAGGCTTACTGGGAACTTATTGCGGTACATTATAATGTGTTATAGTGGGTTATGTGGTCATTGCGGTATATTGTAATGGCTATACTGGGTTATGTATGCAGTACATTATAATGGGCTATACGTGCTATGTATTGCATTACATTATAATGGGCTGCAATGTGCTATGTAATGCAGTACACTATAACTGGGCTATACTGTGCATTTATTGCAGTACATTTGGGCTGTGAGTTGCTATGTAATGCAGTACATTATAATTGGCTATACTGTGCTATGTATTGCATACATTATAAGGGGTCTGTAATGTGCTATGTTAATCAGTACACTATAATGGGCTATACTTGTGCTATGTATTGCAGTACATTATTGGGCTGTGATGTGCTATGTATGCAGTACATTATAATTGGCTATACTGTGCTATTTTTGCCGTGATCTTATAGTGTGCTACACTGTTATGTATGCAGTACATTATATATGCTATACTATGCAATGTATTGTAGTTGATTTTAATGGGCTATACTATGCTATTTTTGCGGCATTAAATGGGCTATACGTGTATATGTATTGCAGTGCATTTTATGGGCTATACTGTGCTATGTATGCAGTGCATTATAATGGGCTATACTGTGCTATGTATTGCAGTACATTATAATGGGTTACACTATGCTAGGTATTGTAGTACATTTTAATAGGCTATACTATGCTATGTATTGCAGTAAATTAGAACAGGCTATACTGGGAACTGTATTGCAGTACATTATAATGTGTTATAGTGGGTTATGTAGTGCAGTATATTATAATGGGCTATACTGGGCTATGTATTGCAGTACATTATAATGGGCTATACTGGGCTATGTGTTGCAGTACATTATAATGGTCTATACTGGGCTATTTATTGCAGTTCATTATAATGTGCTATAGTGGGTTATGTATTGCAGTACATTACTAACAGTCTATACTGGCCTTTGTATTACAGTACATTATAATGGGCTATACTGGGTTATGTATTGCAGTACATTATAATGGGCTTACTGGGTTATGTATTACAGTACATTATAATGGGCTATACTGGGCTATTTATTGCAGTCCATTATAATGTGCTAATAGTGGGTTATGTATGCAGTACATTACTAACATTCTATACTGCCTTTGTATTACAGTACATTATAATGGGCTATACTGGTTATGTATTACAGTACATTATAATGGCTTACTGGGTTATGTATTACAGTACATCATGCACCGCATTAAAAGGACAAAGCCTCTCTTACCATTCTTTAGCGCTTTCATAAACCTGCTTTGTTTTGTTTTGTTAAAACAACATGGAACATTGGCTCTTCTGCTACAGAAATATCAGCTTTTCATCAGAGGAGCAGCCCCCAAAAGGGAGTTCCCCTACAGCAATCAAAGTACACAATGCCCTCTCTAACACAGAGAGTGCATGCATTTGTACAGATGGGACGGTGATCACCTTATATCCCACACTAAATTCACCATTGTTATTCAGAATAGTGGGGGGGAGAAATAGTTTTTGTCCCACCTCCACACTTGTAACTCTGTGTGTTCTGGACATCCAGGCACTGAATACCTGTGATGGTAAGGGACATGTCCTCACCAAAGCGTAAGGACCTTGTCTCTCTGTCATTCACACATATCTTCATGTTTAGAGTTCTATTTATTAATAAGCCTATCAGTGGTTTATCAGTGGATTATTCTATCCTCTATTTAGAGGCAGGTTGCTTGGACACCCCAAGGGCTGGTCTAAGACTGGGTACACACCAGCAGATATTTTCGGGCCGACCGACCGATTCATAGCTCGTAGCAAGCGCTCGGTCGGTACAAATAGTCCCTCGTGTGTACCCAGCCTAAAGTTTAGCTACGAGGTCTATAGTTATTATGGGGATGTCATTACCTAATTACAACACGTCACAATGAGTTAATGAAATATATTTTAGTGAGTACGAAAAAGTTACGTTTTGTAATCCCCAGTGGCCCGTCTGTAATGTAAACCAAAAATAAATGTTTAATGTTATGGTTTATAATCTCTTGTATAGAATTAATTTCCCTTCTTTAACCCCAATACAGTTAGTTTGCTTAGGAGACTTACATTAAATGTGTGCTTAGTGTGTGTACAATGGCCAATCCATTAACTCCAGCTGCAAAGCACACAACACAAGGTAGGCATTTTAGGTAATGAGAGAGTTAACTGGGTGGTGAACACAGCTTCATAATGAAGTTCTATGAATGGGCAGTGTATTAATTGTTTGCTTAATGTTAAGTTTATTTACCTTGGTGTTTGGGGTGGTTAGAGAATCCTATAGTGAATCCCCTCCTACTGTCCTTTTCATTTACAAAAAACTGGATTAGGTAAAAACAAAATTCCGACCCCCTCCTATGTCTTTGAATGAGATTGCCTGAACATCCGCCAGTAACTCTTTAATTCCTGGATATTCATGGCTCTAAAGCAATTACATAGATATAAGCTCAAAAAGTGAGCAGTGATGAAATGGCTTTATTTTTGTAAATGTTTAATGATCAATAAAAAGAAAGACAAGAAAAGGAAAATAAGTCTAGCCTTTAAAACTATTATGGGTGTTACATTTACCTTGTCACAATAGGCTGTCAAAATGAGTTCATCATTAGTGGGGGTTTTCTAATAGAACACGGAACATTAGCATTTGAGTCTCAATTAAAAAAGGTGAGATAATATCAAATACAATTAATATTTTTTATTACATTACAAATACTATAGATCCCTTTTAAATAAGATAACACATTGCATTGTTCATTTTTTCTATTTCTTATATTAAACATATTTACACACTTACAATTATTGTATACATTTACATCAGGCCCATCTGCATGAGCCTCAATTCAACATATTAACAGCCAGGATGCCAATCATGCTATATGCTATCAAACACACACACGCACACACACGCCGAACAATAAAACAACTAACTGCCCAGTGCCAATAAAATGATTAAATAATAAAAAATAAAGAAATATGCTCTCCAAGGACTTTCTTAAATAATCAGTATGTTGTGGTACAACAATGTTTCGACTGTCCTAGGGCCTTTATCAACCTCATCTATGCATAATTTTTATTGTAATGTAAATAAGTATGCACCAATGGGGAATTATATTTTGTCATTAACACAGAGATTTGAAAATTACTCTTCCCAGCTAAATCTCCTATCCCTAGTCTCTTCTTGTGGGTCCAAAATCCCATTGAAATAGTACTGCATCCACTATATACATTTTATTCTGTGAATGTTTTTTTCTTGAAAAGCTCTCTCCTTATTGGCCTTGTCACATGTATTGTGTTAAAGAGTCTCAAATATAAGAAAACTATATGAGTGCAAATATCTGTATAGGACCCGTATATGCAAGTTTGGTCTTTTTCATATATATAAATTGACAGGCGTATTAATATGTAGGTCTACTACATTAGTTTATGTATCTCATTAGTATTCCTATTAATATAGATAAAATAAATATTAGGATATATGTATTAAATCTAAATTAAAAAATGACAACTGCATTTAATTCGGGAGCTAAAATCCTTTAGGATTTGTTTATACTAAATATGTAAAAAGCATGATAACGCACTATGTGATTGTGCATTTTTGTAAACATTGCACACAAATAGTGTAATAAGCATTATTGTGATTTACTGCACTTCTATGGTGTCCATTGGTGTCTGCAACATTAAAGATGCATGCAACTATGCGTTGTCACGCGGTATTGATGCAATCACTGGTGGGAACAGGACATGATGAACTGTGTAAAAAAAATGAACGCCTCTGCGTTATCGATACTGTATGTGTTGCAGTTGCAATGCTCAGAAATCAGCATGGTGTAAGTGAGCTCTAAACTGCTAGCAACGAACTAATAATGGCAAGGGAAAGATCTTTCTATCTGACACCATGTTTTGAATCCAGGATAAACTTATTTGATATAAATATACCTAGAGACCAAAACTGTGTATTATGTGACTGTGTGTTACAGGCCTTTAGCTGGGTACACACAGTAGAGATTTGTATAGGGAGATATTCATGCAAAAAGTGTAGTTCAGAGCAAACACTCAGCTTATAACTTACACTTAAGGTGCCCATACATAGGCGACCATGGCCATAAACTCACAATCGGGCTCTGATGGAATTTGTCAGAAGTTTGTTGATGCAGCAACAATCGTCAGTTCAGGCCATAGATATACACGATTTTATCATGCCCTATACTTTGTGGGAGCGTGGTAACAATCCAAAAGAAATTTTACGCTCAGCTGTCTAGATCATGATGCTGACGCATTTACCGATTATTGGCACGCGTGGATGAGCACTTTAGGCAAAGCTAACTACACTCAATGCTTCCATACACTGCACTACCACAATCACAATAAAATGCAAATACAGTTGGAGAAACAGCTAAAAGTTTAGTCTTTCACCTATTACTCCCCACTATTTTTGCTCTTTTTGTTGTATAGGAGATCATGTGGGTGGTTAGTGACTGTTATCAGCTGTGAGAATTTGTTGGATGCAGGGTTTGTTAGTTTTTCTGATAGGATTGGACTTTTATCAGTAAGTCTTTAAAGAATTTGGTACATTTCAGTGAGACGCACTAGTAATAATGTGTGGCTCATTAGTCTTCGAAAACACAGCAGACTTCATATAAAGAAATTCAACCTAAGCATGCATTAGTAGACACTAATGGAAAAAATGTAATTTGAGTTTGAGTGGGCACATAGGAGAAGCTTTATCCTGAAAAAGTATGAGAATGATACATTTAAATTAAAGAAATATTATATGTCCCTAAACACTGATTTTAGCATTCAGGCTTCCACTGTTTACTTTCAAGTAAATTCCAATAATGTGTCTAAAATAGATCGAAAAGTAAGGCCTATGGTATGATGTATATTGGATGCATCTTTATTTCTGCAGGAGAGATACAATCTCTAAACAGGGCATTGCCCTCATCTGACACCTTAAAACACACTGATAGTGTCTTTAATACATGTATGCATTTAATTTATCTCAAATTAAAATGGTGGTTTTATTAGTGAATTCCAACATTTCATTATATAAAACATGTAAGTGTATGTATGTATTTATTATATATATATATATAAAAAAATCTCTATTTAGGCAGCCCTAAGCTTTAGCTCCTCTCTGCATCCAATCATACTTATCACAGGCCAGCCCTGGTTAGATTGGCTTTATGTCACACATATTTATTTTGACTGGTATGTGGGAAATCCATCTGTAGTCACCCTTGAGTGGGTAATGGGGATCTGCAGGCTGTGATAAACACCAGCAGCTCAGCCTTCTGCTAACCATTCACACCAGTGCTGCAGGATAGGATGTAGCCATTAGCTCTGCAGTTACAAAAGTCCTCATAGCCGAAGCATTATGTGAGACATAGACAGTTTTTATGCTGAGCTTAACTGTGCATCTCAGAATGAGTCTGACCTAAAAGAAAAGGCAGTCACTAAAATGAAAGCATGCTGTCTGCCAAAGTAAATATAAAAAAACTCCCCTTTAAAGAGGTAGCTTCATGAAATAACTTAATATCAAGGTAGTCTCACATTTCAGCAGAGCCCAGTAAAAGGTATTTTACATGATTCTGCTTCTTCAGAAAGAGCTTGCGAGAGAGCGCCTCTCTGTAGACAGAAACAGAGAAAATGAGAACATATTACATTCGTATAAGGCTGAGGCCACACTCCATGTGCGGCAATGCATATGAAAAGTGGTGTGTGCATCGGTGAACATTTCCCCGTCTGGAGAATCGGAGAGCATGAGAACTGCAAAACAAAATGATATCACATGTATTTCGAAGACGGATTTGCGTGCAGGAGCATGCCATGGGGCCAACCACATTCAAATGCTCTGCGATTCTCACATGCAAACATGTTCACAAGTACATGAGAAATTGCAAGTGTGGCCTAGCCCTTATATATATCAAAAATAAGATGTCCCATGATTACACAAAAGCATGTATTCTTAGTGTTGTTTTTACAGATCATGGAACGCCAAGGTACTGTAAATGTACTTAATTTAAAGTCCATTATTTCATATAATGCACACATTTATGATCAGTCTGCCACTGATAGTGTAATCACGGTTTCTGAGGATATACTCTACAAGCAGTTTGATGTGAATTATACATACATTTGTTAGTTACAAAAATATGCAGGGTAACTGATTTGTAGAATTCCAGTCTCATCCTCATCTTCAAGAGTTTAGTTTTTCTATATGTGCTTCTAGGCTTCAGGGAACCTCAGGTACTCTGGTTCCTCAACCAATCTAAAAGACATCTGTAAGTGTGTTTTTGATATAGGGCTCTCATATTGTACATTCTCTGGGTCAATGGGAACAAAATAAAGAGGAAAAAAAGGGAACAGAATTAAGAGCCCTATCTCCCTCCCTCTTGTTCTATCACACCACACACTATATATATTATATTTCTTTAAGATTTTTTGAGAAACATTTTGTACCCCGAGGAAGCCCATAAAAACCTGTAGAGAAAGAAGTAGTGCAGGGAGACCAAATGCAATAGGAAATAAATGGAAAAATGGGGAACAAAACTGGAGAAGGTAAACTTTCCCTCTAATTCAGAAATGGTATTCTAATTCAGAAAGAGGAAAAAGGAACAGACTGGCTAAGTTAAAAGAGGCACAAAACTGCTATGGTAGTGGTAAAGAAACAACTGTAAAAAGAAAGTGACAGGTTTAGGCTTCAAGTTCGGAAAGGATTTTTCACTGTGAGAATGGCAAAGCTATGGAACTGTCTTCCAGGGCGTTGTTATGGCAGGTTCATTGGTCAGTTTAAAAAAGAAGCTGGATGAGTTTCTGCAAACAAGGAATGTTGCAATTTACTGGTATTATACATAAAGTGAGTTGATCAGGGAAATTCTGATTGCCACTTGGAAATAGAGATTGCTAGATGGGTTGGACTGGATGACGTATGTCTTTATTCAACCTCAAATACTATAAACTATAAACTACTATAAACAGTTTATTAAGGTTTTTCTAATGTTGATTGACATCAACTTCCCTGGCATAAAGCCTATTTGGTTCAGGGTGAACAATAAGCTATTGACTTTCTGGAGTCTGTTTGCTAGCACTTTGGCTAGAATTTGTAGTCAGATTTAGAAGTGAAATTGGATGACAATAGCTGCAATCATGGGGGTCTTTACCAGATTTAAGAATTAGTGTGATATGGTCTGAGTATAGGAAGAGTTAGAGATTTGTTCTGGAAGGAGTTAATGATGTAATAAGAAGATGTTCTAGTATATCTTCACTGTATTCTTTTTATACTTCTGCTGGTATTCCATCAGGAACCTGGTGATTTATTCTTGGCCATGCTGTCTATGGCTGTTTTAAGATCAGTTATTGTAATTTCCCCTTCCAATAGTTCAGCCTCTCATTTCCCCAACACAGGTAATTGAATTTGTTTTCATAAATGGTTGGTGAATGTGTGGTGTTTGTCCATTTGTGATTTGTCAAAATTTGGGTATTAAACTGACAAGGCAGCATAGTATGGATGGTGTCAGAAATATTTGCCCAATGTTTGGGTCTTTTAGTTGCAATATCATATTTGGATCACCTGGGCCAGTGCTCCATCCTCGCCCTAATCTTGCTGACTGGTGGCCATGTTCAATATATTTTTGCTTCTGAAAAATTATTTTCTGTGATTTTCTCTGTTAAATGGTTTGTCATATAGTGATTGGGATAGATGCTAATTTCTTTAGTACGGATTGTTTAAATATTAATTTTCGCTTTTTGGAGGGCCTGAGAATATCTCTTTCTGCCATCCAGAAGGGTAGGTTTAGGTTTCGTGTTTGCCTTGTTAGAAGGGTAAAAGAAGGACTGGGGAGATATTATCCCTCTAGTAAGATGTGAGATTTTTTCGACTGATGCTGTGGCCAGTTTGTAGTAATATGTAGTCTATCTGGGAAAGAGTATTATGTGGTTTTGGAGTGACAAGTTTATTCCATTTGGTGGGGATGAGTAGTTTCCAAGCATCTGTCCACTGTAGCTCTGTTTTTTAGTGATGAGTTTTGGTGTGGTGATGTGATGCAGGCATGTGGAAATTTTGTGACTAATGGTGGGGTTATCTTTGTGGATTTTTGTTTAAACTAGTGGCAGGTCATATATCCCTATATGTAGGTATAACTTGGTATTAATCTGATAGGCCACACACACATATCAACCTTTTCTGTCAGTATATAGTTCCAATATATTGTATCTAAGTCTTTGTGTAGCATTGAGGATACTCCACTGAGTAGGAGGAGACTATACTGGTGTGGTGGTCCAACTTATCCAGGGTGGCATTAGATCATTGTGTGGGTGAGGTGTCAAATGAGTATCCTGAGAAACATATATATTCCAAAATTCGCAGTAATATAAACACCACAGTCGTGACTCTAATACATATATAACCCAAACCCCAATAGCCGGGAGCTTGTTAATCGATATTTATTGTGTGCGTTTCGAGAGCTATCTGTCCGATTACACAAATTCCCTTATACTGTCACAGTACAATTAATAACTCAAGTCTTATTACTTAGCAATAATTTTATTTTATGGGACCAGACGGAAGATGAACTTATTGCAGATGAGGAAACAACAAAAACCAGATTTGGACAATTAGCTGTGGTAGAAACTAGTGGCATTAACTCTGAATCACAGCAAGGCAAATTGTTACTCACAGATATCACCCAGGACTAGTCCTCTCCTTTATAGTATCTTATCCCTTGCTGAACTTGCAGATCCTGTAGTCCTTCTCCTTAATATCTGTTCTACTAGCAGGTAGGCCTTTGCAGCTCCAGAAGTCCTCCAGCTCCTCCATGCATCAGGCCCCCACCCTCTTCCTCTTCCTTGTTCTCCCCTTAAACTGATCCCCTCAAAACTGTCTCAACATTTTTATTCTACTAAACCTGAGCAACATTAAGAATACTGCCACCTAGTGGCCAGACAGATGAAACCTCTACATATCTTCTAGTATGATGGATCATATACATATTTAATAATTTAAAATTTTAGCTTGTTATTTGTGTTTTGGTTTACTTTTGTGGAATCTCTAGTAGTAGGGAATTGTCTAAACTTCTTAAAACATTAATCCCCAGGTCTCTCAATAGCATAGAATTTACCATCCAGCGATACAGTATATACATTTTTAAGCTATTAACATTATGGAGATTGCCATTATATGTCCTAAAATCTTTAGTTCATAAGGTTTACAGAAGATCTTTTGTATTAGCCCTTTAAAATGTCTCTAACATTGCAAAGTTTGCTAATAATCAATTGAATATACACATTTTCAATATCTTTAAAAGCAATGCACCCTGCGGGTAGGACCACATACATATCAATAAAATCTTTAGAACATAAAATTTATTACATTCAAATATACATACTAATCAGAGCTGGCCAGCCCAAAACCCATCATATAAATGCATAAATTATAAGCAACAATAAAATCCTGAGGAAGCTCTATGGAGTGAACGCATAGTGGTGATGTCTGTGCCTGGAACTACCCGGGGAGTTTGAGTGTACGGACTTGTTTGTCCTCCCCCGTCTACAAAGGAAAATTAGAGGACGTGTTTGAACCATTTGTGAAGCACCAGCTGCACAGGTTCTTCATTCCTCCATCAGGATCCCAAGAGCTTTCAGCCACGTTCGAGAATACTTTACTGCCCGCGCAACCGGAGGGACTTCTATCGCCTACTCCCGATACCCTTGATGGAACGGTGAGGTGTGGAGGGGACAAACAACCTTTAGTTATTCTCTCAATTCCCATAAAGTTCCATAACCTCTTCTTCAAGGTCAGATATTGTAACCCAGTGAGGTATCTCATCTTCATTTACTGATCTAGAATATGGGTAAAGTTCAGTGTGTATAGTTCACAAAGACCATGAAATATCATCATCCAGTGGTACTAAAATGTTGTTATGGTGTACATAGTATTGGTCTGTGGGGGTAGACTATGTCTCACCACATCTGTGCATGAGATCTTTTTAGATTTTGTTAGTTTTTTTAGTTTGGGGTCTAGAGTTTTGGAGCTCAGGGTATAGGGTATGCAGTTAAGATTGTGATGAGTTCTGTTCTCCACAGTCTCAGTTACATATAAAGTCTTGGCCATAAAAGATAGAGGGATAGAGGTCAGATGTGTGGGGAAGTTAGTGGGTTTAAAGTAGAGAAGTCTCTGTGGGGAGTTAAGGGTGAGTCAGCCTGGTTACCTGGTTGTTTTCGACAGGAGTCCAAACAGTAGGTAGATGTGATGATAGTAAATGGAAGTCAAGCCAGCTACATGTGGCAGCTGGGTCTTTGACAAATTGGATCTGCCATTACACATTATTCGCACTTTGCTGGATAGATCATAGCATAAGGGATTCCGGTTTGTGATAGACATTTCTTCTCACTTCTATGAAGGTGGCCCAATGCTTCTGGAGTTTCCATTGAGATGTCAAGAAAAAATGTTATCACCGTGTGTTGTCAAATTGTATTCTCCCATGTGCGTGCAGCTCATAACAAACCATCTCTCCTTAGTGTTAAGGAGCCTGGCTATCAGCGGTCTTGGTGGAGAGCCTGAGACTGGAGCCCTGGGCGGGTACCAATGTGCTCTCTCAATGGTAAAGGCATGTAGACTGCACCGGGTTTTAACCAGGCCCAAATCCATGTCTCCAGGAAATCAGATGGGTTTTGGACCTCTGCTCCCCTCCAGGAACCCACAAACCTTAAGTTTTGCCGGTTGGGACCTATTTTCAAGGTCATCCAGCTTGGCACATGGTGAGGTTAGTTCCTGTTGAGTGGGTACACGGTTTGCTAAAAGGTTGAGGTCTCTTCAAGTGTGGAGATGCAGGTCTTGCTTCGCTGACTCTGGTTTATCTTACCCAGGTCATGCTGCATCAAGGATACATCAGACTTTATTCCCCATCATAGAGGGTAAGGATTTTATGAGTCCTGTATGGCACCCAATAACTGTTGGTGTTGTTCCCGAGGTGAGGGCAAGTTGTGTGCACTGCCATTGACACAAAGGTTGCGGGATAGTGTACTCAAGGCCACACCGGACCAAGAAAATTTCTCCAGCTGCTCTTTTGAGGTTGAGTTCTTTTGGTTTTTTGGTTTGGTCATGTCCCCTGGTGTGTAGAGATGGACTAGAACTCTTTCTCAGACTTTCGATATTTTCCGGATTACGATAATTATCGAATGTTCGAACGTTCGAGGCACGCAAATATGCGAGTAAAATTTGTCTATATAACAATACGCAAGTAAATATCTAATTGACGAATTCTGAGTAAAATGCTATATAACAATACGCAAGTTAAATATCTAATTGACGAATATGCGAGTAAATGTCTATATAACAATATGCGAGCAAATATCGAATTAACGAATATGCGAGTAAAATGTCTATTACCAATATGCAAGTAAATATCGAATTAACGATATGCGAGTAAATGTCTATATAACAATACGCAAGTAAATATCTAATTGACGAATATGCGAGTAAAATGTCTATATAACAATATGCAAGTAAATATCGAATTAACGAATATGCGAGTAAAATGTCTATATAACAATACGCAAGTAAATATCTAATTGACGATATGCGGTAAAATGTCTATAAACAATATGCGAGGCAAATATCGAATTAACGAATATGCGAGGAAAATGTCTATACCAATATGCAAGTAAAATTGAAATTAACGAATATGCGAGTAAAATGTCTATATACCAAATGCGGAAAGTAAATATCGAATTAAGAATATCGAGAAAATGTCTATATACCAATATGCGAGCAAATATCGAATTAACGAATATGCGAGTAAAATGTCTATATACCAATGCAAGTAAATATCGAATTAACGATATATGCGAGTAAAATGTCTATATACCAATATGCGAGCAAATATCGAATTAACGAATATTCGAGTAAAATGTCTATATACCAATATGCAAGTAAATATCGAATTACGGATATGCGAGTAAAAATGTCTATATACCAATATGCGAGTAAAAAGCAAATTAATGAATATTAATGAAATATTAACAAATTAACAAAATAACTATTTGACTCCCTTGACTTTAATGGGTCCGTTTTCGAACTTTCCATATAGTAAGTTTGGCCATCTCTACTGGTGTAAGGATCGGTAAGGTTGAGGTAGTTGTATTATATGGACTCAGAATTAATTAATTCGGTCAGTGTTTACATGAGCAGCAATGCCACACGTTCTTACTTCATCTGTGTCCAAGCTCCGGAGGGGCAGGAACTTAAAAAACTTGTTCATGAAGAGGAATCTCTCGCTTAAACCAGCGCAATTTTTACCTTCATTGTTATCTGAGACAAAAAGGTGACGATTTGCAGGGCTTTTAAACGCCCCAACAGCTTATATAACTAACATTAACTAAGAGTTCCATTAACTAACATTAAATTACATAGGTAATGGCTGATGTTAAAGGCCCCACAAATGTTTCCGAAAACAGAACAGAACTTGCTGCTTTTGAACATCTAGATCCGAAAACCATTTTTATTCCAGTAATGTCATATTTATAGATGCCCATTCCCTCATTAGACTTCGAATTCTAGTTATAGTTCAAGAGAAGATAAATGTAAAGTCTACAGTGGATTCATCCAAATTCATAACACGGGAAAGACGTTTATTTTGTGAAACATACATGATATGTAAATGTGTTATCTGCGGGTGGGAAATGTATGTGTAAATAAGCTTGCTCTTTTAATGCCATTTCCATATGCGAATAGTGCAGATGATTCACACAGCAGTTTGCATCAGGAAAAAACTAAACCCTGGGGAAAAACAGGCTTCTTTACAAAAAAACTGTTTATTCTCCATCCTTCTTTCCCATCCTCGTTATACATAGTTAGTTAAGACGCAGTGTTAGAAAACTAGGTATCAGTTTGTAATAAGGGGTTAATTGATAAGTTAAACGAGACAATAAGGACATAAAGATAAGTTTCCTATTTGCGTACTGTGTGTCACTGTCACTGTCTGTGATCAATTTCATACCTGTGCACAAACAATGCAATGCAATTAAAAGGAAAGGAATTTAAGTTAGTTAGTAGGGATGGCGGTTCGCGGATCGAACCCGGATCCGCCGCGGATTTTTCCCGTTCGCGAACGGCGGATTTTTCGCCTTTCCGAACTCCGCTTCAATTTCGAGAATTTTCGAATACGAGAAAAATGTAATTCCGAAAAATTTTCGAAAATACAAGGATTTCTCTATTTTCATTAATCCGTATTTTCGAAATTTTCGAAATTACGAGGATTACTCGTTTTTTGAAAATACATATTTTCGAAAATACTAGTTTTTCTCATATTTTCGAAAAATTCGAAAATACGTGAAAACTCGTAATTTTGAGGGTATTTTTCATTTTAATGGGTCCGCTCGCGAACCCGTCGAGCAGACCGGATTTGCGAAGTTCGGACATCTCTATTAGTTAGTTGAAACAACTTTACAATTGGATTTTTAATTTATTTTTGCTTGTAATTTATTTGCCCATCTTTAGTTGCTGCTGGGTATCCCAGGCAGTTAACAAAAACGGATCTTTAATCGAAATTATATATACACTTGAGAAAGTGCGCTTGGGCGTTCGAAACTGTTGTGACCCTGTGAAGCAGCATAACCAGTAATCTGTTGCAAAACTAGTGTTTGCTTGTGTCCCCTGCACTTGTTTTGTTCCAGTTGAAATTATATCTAGCTAATGTCCCTCTCTAATCATTTTCCTGCCTTCTATCAAGCTTAGCAACAACATTTCTTAAAATGTCAATTTGGACAGTTCTGGAAATGTTGGCCCATTTTTGTTTGGAATTGGCACTGGCATGGGCAAATAGTTACATTTCTCATTCATGAGTTTTAAAGAATTTTCCCTCCATAGTGACCAAAATGGACTGATAAAATGTTTCCAGACCTATTACATTTTCTTTTTCATATTATTTTGGATGAATAATCTGTTGAATTTTATTCCCTTTACCAATTTAAAAACATACATTCATATTTCATCAAAACGGAGGGAGACAAATTATTGTAGTTTTGCCAATGGTGAATATTCAACCATTTACATTCAACCCTTTAAATGGTGTTAACAGAATATAAAGGCAGAGTGAATAAGTTATGATTATGCACACAGAGAAAAGGCGCTTGCGTGATCACTGTGTATAAATCATTTAATGGGATATACAATAAACTGATACATTGTTCCTAATATAATACTTCAGAGGACAAGTTTAGAAATGGTTTTTCACTGTGAGAACAGTAAAACTATGGAATGTCTTAGTACATAGTAATTGGGTTAATAAAGACATACGTCCAACGTTTCATCATCCTTTTTAACCCTACCTAAGAGTTGGTTCCAGAGAAAGGCAAAAAAGCCCATCTGAAAGGGGAACGACTCTAAACGGCATCAGAAAGTATCCCTGGATCAACCAGAACTAGAGTACATGTCTTCCATTGGATGTGGTGATGGCAGGTTCATCAATACTTTTTTTCAAAAAAAGCTGGATGAGTTTCTAAAAAAAACCAGGGAGATTCATAAAGTTCTTATCGTTAAAAATGGTGCTATTTTGCCCCAACCAATCAGATCTTATTTAACATTTGAAAGCTAACATCTGATGGTTGGGGCAAAATTAGCCACCATCTTTAATGATAAATACTTTATTGAAATACCCTAAATGAATGTTGCATGTTACGGTATTCATAAATAAAGTTGGCTGTGACTCATTTGCGAGGAGTTTGTATATTCTCCAGGTGCTTGCGTGGGTTTCCTCCAGGCACTCTGTTTCTCCCACAATCTAGACATACTGATTATGGTTATATATATGTGTCAAATAAATCTGCTTAGATTGTGAATTTTCGGGCAGGGCGAGTGAATAAATATGTAATTGTAAAGCAATACAGAAGACGGCGCTATAAAATCCACAATCATAAATTAATAATACTAATAATAGGCACGAAATGGGGTATGCTGAGTAGGTGACTGGATGGATAAGTCTAAATACTTACTATGCTATACTATATTTTACACTATACTATACTATACTTCTTACTATACTTACTTATATACCCACTATACTATACTTTATATACCCACTATACTATAGTTTTACTTTATTATACTATACTGTACTATACTTTACTATACATCCATACATATCTTTTACCTCATTTTCACAAGAAATCATAGTGTGCTCTGTGAGTATTGTCTATCCCTATGTAACAGGCTGGAAATTACAGGTCATACATGGCAACGCATCCTATACAATGAAGTTCCCTCATTCCATCAGTTAGATGTGTAAATGTACTGTAAAAATCTTGTTGTATGCAAACAGTATAAAGATCTAAGAGTAGAGATTGCCGAACTTCCTGAAGTTCTGTTTGTTGCCGATCTTCTGTTTGTTCCAAAGTTCAGGGGAGAATTAGTTTGAAAAGTTCGGATAATTACAGATAAAATAGCAATGCTACTTACTGTAAATGGCTGTGATACCTGGGAAATGGTCGGGGGAACATGTCGATATCACCAAAATATCACTTGTTTACACTTCTCTCCCCACGATCGGGCAATTGTCGAGTTTCCGCATGCTACATTCAAGGTTTATGGCCAATTCAAAAAGGTTACCGAACGATACTTTCGAGGATTACAAAACGTACTTTCGAGGGTAACCCAAATCATCCACTACATTCGAGGGCTACTGAACTCGAATGCTACATTCTGACAATACTTTACTGAACAAACTTTCAAGGGTTACTGAAATCGAGGATTACCAAATGATACATTCCGGGTTACCGACTGATACATTCAAGGGTACGGAAATCGCATGCTAAGTTTGAGGTTACAGAAATCGAAGGCTAGTAATTCTAAGGTTACCGAAATCAAATAATATATTTGAAGGTTAATGAAATAGAAGGATATATCCAGGGTTTCAGAATTCGAATGTTACATTCGCGGGTTACTGATTTTCGATGTTCCCCCAAGTCCTGAGTGACCCATCATTTTAAGTTACGGGAACATCGGAAGTTAAAGTAGTGTATGGCTATAATTAGATAGATATTGATATTTACAAAATGATTTGAACTGAACTCAAGGAAAATAGGATAATATAGTATAATAAGCAGAGCACAAAATGACTAGAGACAGAAATGTAAAAGTCTGCAATAATTTTCTAATCTAGGGACATACTGTACATCCCTGAGTTTTTAACATGAAATGTTGTATAGAGCATGCATAAAGAATGTCGTTTTTATCTAAAATATATGGTAAGGAAAACTTGCTTCTACCAATAAAAAGTTGGCCTCTTATTTTGCGGCAACATACAGGCAACATTCTGGTCATAAACTTAATATTTATTGCCAAAAAAGAAAAATAATAACATGTATCTATCTATCTATCCAACCCCTTCGAGAGTATGTGCCATTCTGCCCTTTACCAACATCAACCTGAGGAAGGGGGCAAGTGGCTCCCCGAAACGTTGTATTGTTGTTTATTGCACTAAAAATTGGAAAAATTCCACTAAGAAGTAGTGTGCTCCTCTTGGCTTATAATATTCTTTGGATTGCCTACACCCTCTGGTAGGGGGAAACAGGAGTATTGCCACCTACCAACTACTAGCCAAAGCCAACCACAGTGTGCTAGAGTGGCCTCTAATCGGAATTGAACCTTTCCCACATCAGCCCTGACCTGCCTTCTCCCCTCCCTCCACACACTCCCATATTATGCCCCTGCCCACATTATCTACATGTTTTGCCCACCTGTTGGGCACCCATGAGCTTTCTAATTTATCTATCTAGTTAGAAGGAGTGGCACGGTGACTATCCTTTTCCCTTTCATCAGAAAACATTTGTGGGCCGAAAAGTTATGTCTTACTTGGCCGCAATTCCTTCAGGAGACTTACTTGCATTGCAGGAATCCCTGTAGGTAGCCAAAACTTTTTCACACACTACTCTCCATTCAAAGGCATTAAGTTTTTTGGGTAGACTTAGGCATAGCCTTATTGAATAGGTATGCCGCTCTATTTCCCAATTCGGGAAATGGTGCGGCCAGCAAAAAAAATTCTGCAAATCCACACTAAACCAATGTACATAGGGTAGCGTGGGTATTGCACTAATTCAGCAGAGCAAAAATAGTCCAATATAGCATCAGCCCATTGGTCTATGTGGTATTAAATTAGTTTCCTAGTTTCATATTTCACTTTTTTAGACACTATTAGGGCAAGCACGAGAGGCGATCCCCATGAAATCGCTCCAGCAAATCCACATCCGTGCTTCGAAATAGAGTTTCATCATCAGATGCGGGACAGCCATTGGCAAGCGTTAAGAAGTCACTTAAAGTTAAGGCGCTATGCGATATAGCATCGCTTGCGGTGCCTGCGTGGTTAACCAGGCGCCGCAATGAAGAGTTTAAGTCACGCTAACTGATATAACATCGTGAGTGTGTCTTTTAACTCCATTTTCAACCACTGCGCCTTTTGGTGGCATCTGGCTGTTAACCCTGAATGCACTTTCAATGATGCATGGACCACATCTCTAAAGTGTTTCCTTTGTTTTGTTATGTGCATTTTAGCAGATTCAGAGGATTAATGTTTCTATAATAGTTACCACTTGTTTCCATTCCAGGTGAAAGGACAACTTTATGCAAATAAAACTTTTATTAGATTATGTTCAAATTTGTTTTGAAACGTGGTAACACCTTCTGAGTACCAAGTTTTCTTTTGTAGCAGCCTTTAAATTGAAATGTGGCATTACTAACTGCAAAGGTAAACTTAGGTCCCCCCCCAATATTATATCTTATTTCCTCCAGGTCTATCGTAATAACTCTAATATTGAATGATCGGAAGAACAGATACAAATTATGGTGGACAAATTTAGGTCAAGAGGGCCACAAAGAGAGACCTCCAGTCCGAAATTATTGAGAAGTAAATCACATAGGGAGAACACACACCCAAAGCCCTCCGAGAATCTCATCTAAGGAACTATGGTCTATGATCTTGGCCTGTATGCCCAACAACAAACTATTAGGAAATAGTGTATCAAAGCACTGGGATATTTTGGCCATAAGATTTTGTATAACCTGTGAAAGGAAAGGATAAAGATCAGTTGTTATTACAGAGAGAAGACACCGTATCCCCCAAGGGTCTGAACGAATATGTTCCTTATCCTGTTTATATAAGCTATTATATTGCTTATTTATTTTAAAATATTTTTAAATATTGCTTATTTTAGTAATATTTAAAAATGTATATATTTATTACTATAGGCTTATGGTGTCCTATGACTTACGATATATATTAAGCTCAGTAATACAGTAGACAATATATTTATATTGTTTAACCCATTAAGCACAGTGTCTCTAACAATGTTTCCTTTTAAAAAAAAATACTATTGTATACTGTTTAAACACTATTGCATACTTCTGGTTATTTTGTTTTGGTAGTTATTTAACTGGTCACTATTTATTACAGCACTTTTGGATTTATTTACCTCCTCTGGATTACATGAGTCGTACATTGAATACATTTTATATTGGAGCTATAGAAAGAATGTTTATTTATTCAATATATGCACAATGTTTGAGGAACTTCCAGGGAGATTCAATAAAAGTTCTTATGTGTTAAAAATGGTGCTAATTTTGCCCCAACCAATCAGATCTTATTTAACATTTGAAATCTACATCTGATTGGTTGGAGAAAAATTAGCACCATTTTAAATGATAAGAACTTTTATTGAATAACCCTGTTCATTTCCCAATGGACATAAGTACGCAGATCAGATGAACACTGGAGGTTTCCTTTGGGATTGAACATAGCGGTCAGATCACAGACAATAGACACTTCTGGAGGACATTGGTGGGCGGGGGTATTACCGCCATAGTGGGCGGCGGGGTATCACGTGAGTTGCGCAGCTACTAGTTTTGTTGTATTTGAGTGTTATTTGTCTTGAGAACGGTCCAAGGCGGACCCGAAAACGCGTCAACGATTTGCACATCTAAAAGCATTATAAGAATCCCAGGAGTGCTCCTCTCTTCATGTAATTTATTCTATATCAGGAAGCACCGGGTAGTTGACAACATGACCGATGCGAGTGCCGCTCCTACGCCCTACTTTATATATTATATATATATATATAATATATTATATATATATATATTCAATAATAGGAACTGATTTAAGAAATTAAAATATATTTAGTCTCATTTCATAGAGACTCATCTGCATACAATTCATTATAAGAATTTCAATCAAATCTCAATTATGTTTCTTTTGTCAAGAATTAGAGAACAACACCTACATAGATATGATTAAGAACAATATATTTATACCCTGTAATCTTACCATCTAAGATTATCAACTATAACAAATAGATAATCGAATTTTCTACCTTGGAAGTGTACATAATACCCAATATGCAACATAACACTGCCTCCCCTCTCACCATCCCTAGAGAAGTTATGGCAAATACATTGAAATCCTCTTGGTCCACAGCAAACCTATAATATTAAATAGGCTTTTTTTAGTGTCATATTTGAAAGCCCATTTTCAGCCCCGTCATAAAATAAATTGGTTGTTGTGCTTTCTTATTCCCTGTTTAGGTGATTTAATGTATGCTTGTAAAACCTATGCTTTAAAGGTCACTGTCTAAAGAAAGGGCAGTATTGTTTATGTCCTTTATCTTATGGTTACTCAGTTTCACAGAGGGGACTGCGCACCATTTTAACCACGTATTTGCTTGGTTAATGACCAATATGTTGATGTTTTAATAGAACCTCAGACTGGTGCTGTACTGATGCATATAATTATATGACGTCAAGCCAGGTGTATCAGAGTGTTTAGTTTGAAGTCCCGGGGTTGGCGGAAAGATACCTATTGGTCAATACTCTTATCCTTGTACTAGATCTAGCTAAAATTGCATGTCTATTATAATAATTATCTGAACTAAGTCTAACCATATGCACTTAATATTACATCATTTCATGATTATGAATGGGTGAAATTGCTAATAACATTGAATAAACTAATGGGGGAATCATTGTTGCAATATGATCAGGCCAGACGGTTGTAAGAATGTCGGTAGATACGTTTCTAGTGTTGACCAGCTTAAGTGAGCAGAAATGGAAAAGCAAAAATACTACAATACATTCTATATCATTGTTTTATGACACGCTGTCTTTAAGGAAATTAAAGTCTTCCCGGTGAAACATTTACTATGTAAGTCAACCATATGTCCTTTATATTAGAGCAACTTCTGTTTAAATGATACTGCCCCCTTAATATTCTGATTTTCATCTCTCTACTCATCTCAAAGAGGATGCCCTGGTAGTTGTATTTTAAACATTAAACAACACAGCAAGATCTTTGCTCAGCCCCCTCCTCTTCTTCATGGCTGCGTTACAAATGTACATTTAAATTGCTGGGCAGATTCATTACCTTCTCTCTCTGATTCCAGCCATGCGGAAAATATTGCACTGGTGCAAGCACACACAGAGAAAATGGCAGAGGGAGGGAGAAGGGGAGATGTAAGGAGGATAGGGAGGGGGGAGCTGGGGTTCGGGCATTTAACCTAATCACTCTATACACAAGCAGCATATACATTGCACTGTTTTGATTTGCTATAACCCATAGATAGAGGTTTTTATATAAACTAAATACATAAAAACAAAAAAAAACCCCCAAGACTGATGGTAAAACAAACAGCACTTAGTTTTCGCTAGGGCAAAACCTCTCATCTTTTAATTCTTCTAGATCTTCTATTATAATATCTGTATGTTTTATATGGATGGCTTGAATTTTAAAAACAGTATTTTGTACAGTGCTGCATTTCCAAGTGACCCATTTAAATAAAATTAGACATGCAACACGGCCCTTTCACTATATATAGACAGTCCTCTAAATAATAATTACAGAGTCTGGGTGCTGATGAATAGTTTCAGAAAGCAAAATACTCTGCACTTGAGTCTGACACTAAGGAACATTTTTTGTTCCATTACAGTATGACCTTTTCTTACGAGTTCTTAATAAGTGTACATAGTATGATAAAGAATTACTGCAAGGCTGTATTCATGGCAGAGACGCTAGTGTTGGCCTTCATGAATTGAGCGTTATGTAAAACCTCTCCTTATCTTTCAAATAGAAATTTCTCTCCCTCTCTTCACAATGCAAACCACTGTATTGAAACCTTGGCCGTTTGATTCTGTCTGACCTGTAATTTAAGTGTATATACATCAAACACAACACACACACACACACACATATTATATACCCATATATACTCAAGTATAAGTCGAACCCATATACCGGCGAACGGTATATGTTTTTAACCTAAAAACAAAAATATGATGACTCAAGTATAAGTCGGAGGTTAGAATATTATGACACACTACTGCCTTCTGACTTGTATGGCTTTTTGAGGCTTTAAGATGCCCTAACATGGACCAGCAGAATTCCCCTACTAGTAATAGCCAATCCAGTTACAGTAACCCCCCAATTCCTCTGGCACTCCAATGATGTTTGGAAACTACAACTTCCATAATGATCCAAGAGGAATAATGTTAGGCCAAAGCTAGTTATACATAAGTGTACCCCCTCCCCATAGAATACTATGGGATCGTTCAATCACTAGAGGCTTTTTTGCGTGTACATAGAAAGCAATAGCGCCGTTCACTTAAAGCCACTGTGAATGTAGTGCTTATGACTTAACGCACTGCATGCAGCACTCTGGTGTCGTTATCGCACAGCTTTGCATTGAAAATAATGGCACATCGCTGGTAGGTAACGCGCAGAACAATGCAAGCAATTGCAACGCAATGTTTGCACGCATTATGTGATACGAGCCCAAAAAAAACTGGTTAAAGTACACTCCAATAAATCGCATTGCTGTCACTGTCTGGCAAAACCTCCTAACTACAGTCATCTGCTCACCCTGCGTCGGCTTGTGATCTAGTATACTAACAGGGTTATTCACAATAAGTTTCTATTGTTAAAATGGTGCTAATTTGCCCCACCAATCAGATGTTTAGCCTTTCAAATGTAAATAAGATCTGATTGGTTGGGGACAAATAATCGCACCATTTTAACCATAAAACTTTTATTGAATAACCCTGTAATTTCTGCGTATTTATGTACAGTATGTATGTATGTGTGTATAGTTAAATTTATATAGCTCCACTAGGGGGAACACAGCGCTGTACAATATAGAATACAAAAGTCGTACAAGGGGGGTCCAGAGAATAATAAATACATAAAGTATATAAATAAGTAAGAGTAACATAAATATACAAGTGCTTGAACATGAACATGAGGAAAGAGGTTCCCTGCCCTTCAAGTCTTACAATCTACTTTACGTG
>JAACNH010003316.1:0-30057 GCA_019447015.1 Hymenochirus boettgeri
ACCTTAACTGTTTGTTGTCACTGTACGGAACCTTTACTGTCTATTCTTACTGATTGCACTAAATTGTTTAACCAAACATACTTTTCTGCAGATAATATTTTTTCATATTTTTCTTCACTAAATGTGTTAAGATATGGTTTAGATAGATAAGGCATTTTATATGTTTAGGTTAGCTTTAGATAGTTTGTTAGGTTAGGGTAGGTTAGACTAGTTAGGGTCCTGCTAAAAGACATGGTGGAAGGCTTCCGTTTGGCCAACATTTTTTAGTCTTCAGGAATTATGGTGGGGATAAATGTCTATTTGAGGAAATGTATAAATACATACCTCAGTGATGCCAAGTTCAAAATGACAGAATGTCTAGCCGTGCCCATCCGATTTTACTGGCGTGTATAGGCGGCATTAGAATTTGCCTCAGGTAGCAAAAACCCTAGAGACACCCCTGGATAGTTCATTATTGTTTAGGCTTCTGGTTGAGGAATCTCCCTGCATAATGTATGATCCTTTTGACTATACTAGTCAATTCAACACTTAAAAATTCTTTAAAAATGATGGAAGGGCCAGATTGGGAAACACAATGACTTTTGAGTGAACTTCTGTTCTGGATATACTGCTAAGATTGTTTCAAAAACTAACAAGTCGTGTATGAAGGTAAACCTATATATAAGAGGCATCAAAATACTCTTGTGTATGATTCACATATAGAGGAACCTGATATCACTGCCAAAACATAATGTAAACTGACAACCCATGGCTGTCAATTTTAGAAAAATTTGTAAAGACTGTGGTTTGGTAGTTTTTGTATTAAGTCATAGACCCGTTTTGAATTGTGATTTCTACTTTTTCTAAAGTGGGCAGAGCGTACTTCCTTTATTGTACCTAGTAAACACGGAGAATGTGGATGTAGCGTTTGCATTGCATTCTGATTGGTCACTGCAAGGGCAGACGCATTAGCCCCATATTCCTCTAAATAAGATATTTGTGTTGATTTCTGGGGAAGAAATACTGTATTTGTCAAAACATTAATGTGTTTTGAAAGTATCCATCTGAGTAAATACAATTCAAAGTGTAGGAGTATTTTCTGGAACTTTGTGTAGGGATGTGGAAATATAAAGTAATCCAATTTTTTCATTGAGTACTTTTTAAATCCTTGTTGGTGTTCCTCTAATCCAGGGAAGTCAAACTTGCAGACCTCCAGATGTATAAAAACTACAACTCCTAGCATTCCCTGGTTGCAGCAATAAGCATCTGTCGGTCTACAAGTTTGACACCTGTGCTCTAATCTGTAAATCTCTATTCCCATATTCATTCATTCTCAAACGTTGTGCTTCCAGATGTTTGAAATCTACAACTCCCAGCATTCCTCAACTACAGAGGGAAGACACAGAATGCTGGGAGATGTAGTTTTCAAACATCTGGAGGCACACTATTTAAAAATATTGGCATATTACATACAAAAGTTGCCCACCAAGAGTCATGGTCACTTTCAAGATAAAATATATTTGTTTTCTCGGTAAACCCCTTCCTGGGGTATCACAAGTAGAGATGGCTGAAACACCAGTTTCGTTCAGTTTCTGGATCCCATCTCTAATCCCAAGCAGTGAAATAATTTTATGCTACACCAGTATATTCCATTTTTTATAAAAGATCTACATAACATCTTTTACTTTGTGTAACAGTAAAAACACAAGTGAAATTATTCAGCGCTAAAGAATATATATATTATATTATTATAACCTTATAAGGTTTTTTGATTAGATAACCCAAATATTAAATGAAAGTTTAAACTTTCTACTCAGAATCCATCATGTTAATTTGCAACAGGCCATACCTTTCAATATTGCTATCTTGTATGGGATATTATAGCATGACTTGCCCAACCCTATACTTCATATACACAATCTACAAGTTAGGCAACTCACCTGTATTATTCTAATGTCATCAGTGTTGCAAGCAAATGTTTTACATTTCGCACAAAGCAATTTCTTATTGCCTTCTGTTGGCTTTTGCCTCAGACACAGCTTTTTCATATCACGCAAAATTTTTTCTTCTTTTTGAATAATAAAGACCTTTGGAAAATGTATGAAATGTCAATAAGGTTAAAAAAAAAAAAAGAGTATCAGGAAATGTGTTATGGGTAACAAAGTGGTCATAGGTGGGATAGGTTATTATGCTGTTTTCAGTATTGGATAACATTTTTCAGCTTGCAGCTGGCCTCCTCCTCTCTGCTGTGTATAGTCCTGACAGAGAAGGTATGGGGGGGGGGGGGTCTGAGTAACTCACGGCGAGTGGGTGGGGCTTAAGCACCCACGAGTGGGCGGGGCTTAGGCACATGGGGATGTAAGATAATGGGCCATGGGGGGCCTGCAACTGAAGGGACAATGGGGTCCATGAGTGGGAGGAACCAGGGGAGCTGCAAGGGGGAGGAGGAGACACAAGACAGAATGACTGACAGTTTCAGAGCAGGAAGTGCAGGGGACCTGGTGATCCTGCTGCCATATCACACACAAAAATGTAAATATCTTCAAAACTATGCAAAATAAACAATGGAAATAAATTGCAAAAATTCTCAGGGGAGCAATTCCTATCAATTTACCTCAAGTCATTTTTGGACCACATAACTGATAGTAAGTCAAATCAGTAATCCTGAATCCAGAATGGTCTCTGATATAGTCAGCATTCCTATATGCGTGTATGTCATGTTTGTTTAGCATGGCACAAAACCAGTCTGTTTTCTAGTTGTTTGTTGCTGTTTGTGTGTTTATCTCTCCTTGTGGTCAAGAATCCGGGGTGTACTTTGTGCCTATAATTTGGCATATGTACTGCTTTCTTTAAAATAAAAACGCAATATTTAAAAGAAACCAACAGTACATATGTGAAATAATAAAGGCACAATGTATATCCTTATTAAAGAATGGTTAAGTCGTTCTGATAGGAATTTAATTTACACTGCAAAATTGTAACAGTTTAAAGTACTGCTATACAATAAAATGAACTCACACAACTTAAATATGGCCCTTAGTTGGCTAGAATACAAATAACTACCTGTTTTAGAAAGGAGTCTCTATCCACTTTTTGCAATGCTGCAACAGCTTGATTCATTAGAACCTCTTGCAGTAAGTTATTTTGTTCCTTTTCTGCTTCTTCTTTTTTGGATGTTATCAGAAAGCACTTGCTATCCATTGCTCTTCCTCTACCTGTAATATATTTCAAATAATAGGATTTATGTAAATAAAGCAATGCAGATTATTCTGCACATACATGTTGCAATATTCTGCCCATCCAACAGCCATTTATAATTTAGAAAAATACAATACTCACTAATAATCACTCTGCATTGATGGAATCCTTCTTATGCTAGAATGTAACTACCACAGGAACAGCCCCTGTTACTGCTGGGGGAAGTGGGGGCAACTTCTTACTTTTCCTATGACAGATAAAGTCTCTCCCACAAGGAAATCTGAGACCAGGGCCCACCTGGGAAAGTTTAGGGTCCCACCTAACATTTCTTATCTTTGTTATCACTGATTTACAAATCAATCTTAATAGAAACTCGTACTGATTTCTATTGTTTATTAAAATGCATTTCTTAAAGAAGTAAACCCAAATTTTTACACTCTGACCATAACCCCTCTAAAAGCACCAATAAACTGTAATATAGCAATACAGTAAATAGCATTAAAGTAAATGTTGCCACCTGATGAAATAACTGTTTGTATAGATACAGTGACTGGCCACACCCCTGATCTCAGTCACATGCTCCCGTGCCTTTTCTGTCCTGTAAAAGGATTGGCTAGAGGTTACAAGTGGGTGTGACCAACTGTACCAACTGTAAAAAATTCCTGCAGTATCTTAGGACATGTGTAAAGTACATAATGGTCAGTGACCACACTGTGCGATACTGGAACACTGGTTAATAAGACACAAATAAGAACACAAAAACAAAGAGAAAGTATCCCCCTCATAAATATTACCCTAACTAAAGGAGCATCAGTTATACAGCAAAACATAGTTAGAATATAAACTTTATTAGATATACATTAAAAATAAGGGAAAACACACACTTAAAAAATAGGAAAGGGTAGGAATCATCCAGTATGCAACCAAATTAATAGTAGGTGGAGGTAATTTAGATATTAATAAGCCTCCCCTATTAAATGTAGAACTAGTATAATATATATGAGATGGGGTAATAAATGTAGTAATCTGATAAGATCCCCTGGGGAGATAGAAACACAGTTCTAGAGTCCCTAGGGCACTCAGTGTTCCAACTAGTTCAAAAAAACACAATAGGGAGATTCCTGGTCTGGATCCCTTTATTGGATATGTAGATTCCACCACAAGAAGAAAAGAGAAACCGGATCCCAAATCTGACAAAAACACAGAAAGCCTCAGGCAGAACAAATGTACAACAATCATAGCTGTGATTAAGACCCTATGTGAGGGACGAAACGCGTCAGGGGCTTCTCTTCTGATATGAACTTTTAAACTATCTTTATATTTTCGGTACCAGATCCCACTGCTTCCTTGTGGCTGCCTGATCCTCCTCAAGATGTTGTTGTTTTTGAGGGGGGCGTAATACAGGCACCCGCTTGTTGTACACTCTCTTATTGTTCTGCCTGAGGCAGAAAAAGTTTATATTTTAACTCCGTTCCGCAGTATAACTGATGCTCCTTTAGTTGGGGTAATATTTATGAGGGTGATACTTTCTCTTTGTTTTTCTGTTCTCATTATTTATATATCCCCAATTACCCTTTCTTAACAGGACAGATATTTGGTCTGTGCATCACATATTTTCTTTTCTGACTAATAAGACACAAACTCATTAAAATTACATTTCTCAACAAACATATTAAACTCAAAAAAATAGATTTTAGCAATTTCTTTTCCTTTGGTTCTATTGTGGGCTGTTAATAATTATAAAAGGTAAAAACAGAAAGCGGATATGACAGTATATTGGGGCTTTATCGTCACTGTGAAGCGCATTTTCCCAGCGAAAATCTCTGGTCTTTTCCGAACAACCAAAAGGCCAAAACGTTAGTCGGCCTTGCAGTCATTTAGTAAAGACCAAAAATTTGCCCTTTACTAAATTACTGGGAGTCAGCCGTGGTCATGGGAAACATGCAGTCCCCCCTATGCTGTGTATATACTATGTAAAGGGAGAACGCTGTGTGAACATTGATCTTTGAGAAATGACAGACAGAATCTTGCAGATCCTGTTTGTCATCTTTTTAACACCTGTGCAGTGTGCATGGAGTTTATAATTTTATCATAGATTAAAATAGGAAGCAGTCAACAGCAATTTAAAGGGCAATCGGAAACGTAGGAAGAACTGTTAAAGTTGGATTATTTTAGAAACTAGAAGATTTTCATGAAGGCTGTCCTAAGCCAAATTTAACATTGGGTGCAAAAATGTTGCTAGAGGTGTTAATTCAAATCAGATGAAACATCATTACTGGTCTAATAGTTATAAAACATCAGGTATCAACATAACACATTAGGAACACCATTTCTTATTCAAACACTGCTCTATAATGGGCAAAAGAGGTCTATACCTCTCACTTGGATCATCTTTGTTACATTGCCCACATATTCATAAAGAATTACAAGGTTACACTCCTGGATATCGATTCCTTCATCTGCCACAGATGTAACAATCAACATCTTGCTCTCTTTAGAATTCTTAAAGGCTTCTAGGGCCCCTTTCTGGCTTGGCAAGGTCATTCCTGGAGCAAAAAGAGGAGAAATTAAGAATGGTGGTTAGTGCTGTAGGTAAGTAGTTATATCAGTTCTAACGTAAGGGCAAGGTCCCACTATGCGCAATGCATTCGTTTTCCATCTTGCATGCATTTTGCTGATTGTAATTTAAAATATAATGGAAATTACAAGAATCAGTTCCCACTGTATAATTTGCATTCTGAATCTCTGTGGCCCATTTTTTATCTGCATGCGTGCACGACTTTTTGTCCATGTGTCAGAATCGCACTTTAATAATAGTCTATTTGAATGCAAAAAAAAAAAAACGCAGACACACGGAAAAAGTTGTTTTTGTGGGGTTTTTTGCATTTTTTCCAGTGTTTCCTGTTGATTTGCCAAAAACTACACATGGACTGGAAACACAGACACACCTGGACAAATGCATAGAAAAACGCATGTCTCTTAGCCTGCAAACGGGCCAAAATGCATTGTCCTAAACGCACACAAAATGGACCACAAAACACAACGCACATAGTGGGAACCTTGCCCTAAGAGGATAAAAGTTCTAATAGTGCAGCACAGTAACTTAACATCATTACTATTGCATGGAACTCAATTATATGGTAAATGAAAAAGCAGAAGCGGGTCCCACGGCAACCCTATTGTAAATCAGCATGTATCTGTTTTGTTGATAATTATCACAGGAATGAAAACTGACATTTACCTTAGTCCTGTTGAAAAGTCTATGCTTATATGATTATTTGAGTCTTTATCTGTCTTATACTACACTACACCATTGCCATTAAAAGCATTTTCACATGTGAACATATACAATCTAATTTATATGCAGGGCCAATGTGTCCATAAAGCAGAGTACTACTGCGTGGTCCTGCACAATGCAAGTCAATAGCGCTGTGCTCCATGGAGAGGCAATGAAGAAAAAATACTCCCCCTAGTGACGCTTCTTATGATTGGTACGCTTAATGATGTTGTGGAGCAATCCTATTGTTCTCCTGTGTAGAACAATCCCCCCCCCATCCCTTCTCTGTTGAAATACACAAGCTGCATGGTCACTTAGCAGCATGGGAATTTAGGCAAGTTGTTGGCAAAGTTGGCAAAGGATGTTTGGCAAAGTGCCCCGAATGTTTTCGCCGCCTGTGCCCCTTGCAAGTGCCCCGAACTTCCGGATTTCCCGGCTGCGCGAACCTCTGGGAACGTCGCGCAGCCGGCACAGTCGCACACAATGACGTCATGTGCAATGCCGGCGCGCCGATGTCACGAGCGCGCCGGAGCGAGAGAGAGCTATCGGAGGGAATCCAGGGACAGGTATGTAGCAGTGCAGTGCAGAGCCAAGCCAGATTAGATAGATAGCAGTTAGATAGATAGATAGCAGTTAGATAGATATATAGATAGCAGTTAGATAGATAGATAGCAGTTAGATAGATAGATAGATAGCAGTTAGGTAGATAGATAGATAGCAGTTAGGTAGATAGATAGATAGCAGTTAGATAGATAGATAGATAGCAGTTAGATAGATAGATAGATAGATAGATATCAGTTAGCTAGATAGATAGATAGAAGTTAGATAGATAGATAGATAGATAGATAGATAGCAGTTAGATAGATAGATAGATGGATAGATAGATAGATAGCACTGCTATCTATCTATCTATCTATCTAACTGCTATCTATCTATCTATGGTAATGTGTTTATTATCATAACTACAGTAATGTGTTTATTATCATAACTTTGGTAATGTGTTTATTATCATAACTACAGTAATGTTTATATTGTCATAACTACGGTAATGTGTTTATTATCATATCATAACTACAGTAATGTGTTTATACGGTAATGTGTTTATTATCATATCATAACTACAGTAATGTGTTTATTATCATAACTACAGTAATGTGTTTATCACCATAAGTACGGTAATGTGTTTATCATCATAACTACAGTAATGTGTTTATTAAAATAACTATGGTAATGTGTTTATCATCATAACTACAGTAATGTGTTTATTAAAATAACTACGGTAATGTGTTTATTATCATAACAACAGTAATGTGTTTATTATCATAACTTTGGTAATGTGTTTATTATCATAACTACAGTAATGTTTATATTGTCATAACTACGGTAATGTGTTTATTATCATATCATAACTACAGTAATGTGTTTATTTATCACCATAAGTATGGTCATGTTGTTTATATCTTAACTACAGACATGGTTTATATAATAATACAGTATGTGATTATATTATAATACACGTAATGTGTTTAATTATCATAACTATAGTAATGTGTTTATCATAACTACAGTAATGTGTTTATTATCATAACTACAGTAATGTGTTTATTATAATAACTACAGTAATGTTTTTATTATCATATCTACAGTAATGTGTTTATTATCATGACTACAGTAATGTGTTTATTACCATAACTACAGTAATGTGTTTATTATCATAACTACAGTAATGTGTTTATTATCATAACTACAGTAATGTGTTTATTACTATATTGGGGGGGGAGAGAAAGAAAGAAAGGGGCATGGCTCTAAAAAAATTTAGACGCGCTACGAGCGGCACATGGAGTGCCCAATTGCCCTGATCTTCTCAGACCCTAGGATACGCCCCTGTGCATTACCAAACGGAAAAATGTAATGAGCAATCGCATGGGCATCGGAAATCGCAGTGATTCTTGCATCCCGCAATTCCATTATAGCCAAAATGCATGTGCAAGCGCAAGCGCAAAATGCAAATAAAACGCGCAAGTGTCGGCCTAGTGCCCTAAATGTCTCCCATTTGTTTTTTATGCTAACAAGCTACTCTGATTTAGGCTCTCCATAATCGCAAGTAACACTGGCCTCGCTATATTTCTTATTAGCATGAACCGAAGCCTGAGCAGACCAACATTAGTCTTCTAAAGGGGAGTTCAGCACAAATGAAATTTTTTTTCATATGCTTATAGAAAAGTAGTATTTCTATTTCAGTTTACATAACCCCGTTTATCCAGTGATTTCTCGGTTTTTTTGTATAATAAATACTCGAAAATACTGATGTTTGGCAGGACTGAATATTGTCTGTTATGGTCTAGCACCTGGGTGATTCAGTTGCTCAGAAGGATTGAGCAGGTGTGACTCAATCCAACAGTCAAATCAGTTTAAAAATTATGTTGGAAATCCAAGGAAGGTGTGCATCCCGGGGGGAAAAGGACATTACACAACCTGAAAATAGCAGCCCACTTTGATAATAGCAAAGCCATCCATAAATAACAACGGGTTGAATCAATTGATTTTTGAAAATGAGACAATAATATGTCGAAAAGACCGACATCTTTATGGTTTCAATTTAGTAATTTAAAATAAGTGTAATGCATTTTTTTACCACGAACTTGGCCTTTAAATCACATGGACTCGAAATGCATCACAAAGGTTATTCTGATCACTTATACCACCTAATTAGGAATAAAGAAAATGAAAAAACCTACTATTATGATATTTTGACTAAGCTTAAAATGTTTTTATCATAGAGCAGGTAGTGAACACAAGAACTAAGTTTTAAGTAAATCACTACAATCCTATAAAACTCCTATAATAATCATTATATCCCTTTTAGAACGACCAATGCCACTGATTGGTTAAGCCATTTGCATGCATCATCAGCAGGAGGAAGAATGAAAGACCCGATGGATGAGAGGGAAGATTTTTTTAATTTGTATGGGGCGGCCCATAACGTAACCAATCCAGGGTCTTACCTCTTGCAGTATTTTTAATATGTACAATCTTTAGATTGTGATGGGCAAATTTCAGAGTTTTAATTATCAGAGATATGTCGTTGGTCGTATTGGTGCATGTAGGGCACGTCATACGAAATAACCAAATACAAAGGCGGGATAAGTTTACAAAAAACCCCCAAAAAACTAGTGCACTACAGCTGTAAGAATATACATTGCTTTGGGATTAATTTGGTCACTGTCACTGCTCGGACCGAACTGGGGAATGGAGAAGTCCAATATTGTTTGTGCCTTGCAGCAATCGCAGGAACAAAATAAACCCAATAACTCATTCCTGAGCTTTACAATTGCCTCGTGAGATGGACGACTGCTTGTTCAGCGAGTTGGTGCTCAGGCCTGATGAAAGACACAATTACATTTTACAATACAGTAATAGACAATGATTTACGGCCTTGCAATAGCAGGTCCCTGTGCTCGGAGAATTTAATGGCAAACTTTTTCTTGGCCTCAAATTCGCATTATTATTTATTCCCTTAGATATCTGTAAAGGAAGAATTACTGTCCAAGCGGTGGTGCTATACAGGGCTCTATACCCTAAGGATAAATTAAAACCTATATTATTACTGAAAATGTAACTTGACCGTATGTTGTAAACTGAAAAAGAACCAACCAAAAAATAATCTAGAAATAAATACAGCTAGGTAGCCCTTGTGGGGTGTGTGTTGCTGCATGCCTTTATACAGTACATGTTTGTTTAGGCTCACTCACTAATTGTGAGACAAGCTATGTTCAGTAATTACTGTGAGCCAGCCACTGGAAAAGGAATTCAATCATGCAATTTATCATGCCAAGTCACCATCCCATTTACAAGCAGAACTGCACACAGCAGAAGAGTTTATGATAATAAGGGCATTTGATATTGGAGCTTTCAATGTTAGATGGGGGACAGATCAAACAAAGATGGTACAATGATCGTGGGAAAGAATTATAGTTTCCAGTAATGGGCAATTACATTTTCTATGTTGAATAAGCCTGATTAATAAAGATTGGTCACTAAACAAAATAAAAACGAAATGCAGCATAATGATACAATCACTACAGAACCCACTACAGCCCTGTTATGAGAAACCTGAACACCAGGGGGCACCAGTAGCAACAGCAACAAAATATAGAAAAAAAAAAAAAAAAAAAAAAAAAAGCAAACAAAACATGTCAAATATAAGAATAACAAGGCTAGAGCATATATTACCCAGTGGGTAAGCTGGAGAGAAGTCAGGTGATGTTTCTACTAGATAGAAGATTTTTCAAAATTTGACAAGCTGTGTTTTAGGAAAGTAATGAGGAAATTAGTTTAAATATGTACTCCCTCGGTATTAAAGTACAACTCTATTGTCCAAGCTCCACCCTGTCAGTCTGGGACAATATCCAGCAAGGAAAAAAATCTGGAACGCCAGCGTTTAGAAAACTGCAACTCCCAGATGCCTTGGTTGCAGAATGCACCACGGCATGCTGGGAGTAGTTCTAAACATATGAGGCCAAAATTCACACACGGATAATACAAACATTGATTATTATGCGCTACTTGAAATTACAGTTCCCGGTTTGTAAATTTCCAATCATTATAGATATTAAAAGAATAAAAATGATATCAACCAATGAACAGAAAGGAAGGTCTGGAAGTTTGGGAAGTTAAAGGGAAGTTGTTACATTTAAATGACTTTGAAATTTTTTATAGTATTGCTCCTGCTACGTTTCTAATAGTCATATTTTTCTCATGATATGAATGATCTTATTGGCTGCCTCAGAAGCACCTATCAGAATACAGTGTCATCCCTCAGAGACTATCAGAATTGCAGCATGGCTCACTCAAGAGCAACCTATCAGAATTGCAACAATTTACATTAAATTTATTTTGCGTAAAGGAAAACAATACTTAATATGATATTAATTTTTTTAAACTGAATATGCAAACAAGGAACCTTATAGCTTAATTATCTGAGTGTCTTATAGTGATCAGCCTCAGTGATTTATATTAATGTCATGCAGATTGATGTGCTCATTCTGGACCACCATATGCCAAATTAATAGGGCTGGAAATGGCATGTGAGACTCTGAAAACATAAGATCGTTAGGAGATTAACCAACCATACAATCAATACTAAACCCGTAGAAAGCCTGATTCCCAGTAACTTCCTGTTGCTGTGAGTTGACTCTCTTTCTTGTATTGTAGGGAAGAGCAGAAAAAACTTACAAAGATTTTACTGTGTAATTAGTAAACGTAGCTGAGTTGTAAGTATAATAATCTACGGAATAAAATTGTATTACAGTAGACTTATTACGTTTTCCCCAATAAACAAACAATATGAGGAAGTTTAATTGTGAATCAAACATTCCTCTTTACATATTTATTTATAACACAGATTGGTGCTGATGCTGAATGATGGTAAAAAAATATGTATTTGTGGATACAACCAATATTGGCAGGCCCTACTTAAGATTGTTTTTTGCACACAATATCCATGTGTAAGATCCTTTGAGAGGTCTTTAAGACAAGAGGACCATCAATCCCTACATTATATAAGTAGTGTAAAATAAAGACCTTGTTCTCTGAAATCTACCTTTGTAGATATGTCGATGTTAAAGTGCATGTCACCCCAAAACTATATCCCCCCGTAATGGCCCCCATTGTGTAGTGTGTTAATCCTTAACTACATCATCCCAGTTCCATATGGTTTCCTCCTGTTTTGTAGTCCCCCAAAGCCCCAAAAACGTGCCCAACAGAGAGGATGCCCAGAGTCCTATAGGACTGCCTCCTACTGGCCCTCCGGGGGAAGAAGTGATGGCATAGGTTACAATGCGTCCCAATAACATTGCCCCTCGGTCCCCCAGCGCCCAACCAGCTATATTTGATTATCAGAAAAATGGCCCAAAACATTATTACCTTACCTCTTTACTCCGCGCACTGAATCCCGGCGAGCCGCAGTCCGTGATTGGCTGACGCTCAGCAAGCCACAGACGTGCTGCCGGGGTCCCGCCCTTGGCTTGCATTTTTCTCGAAGCAAAAGAGAGGGCGCTTTCGGCAGCGCGCTGAGGAAAGGAGGGGAGGGAGTTAATAATGGTTTTGGAGATTTAGGATAATACAAAATATAGCAGTTGGGGGCTGAGGAGGAGAGTGGGGAATACAAGAATTTTATGAAATTTTTTTGTTAGAAGGGTGGACATGCGCCTTGTAAAGATTTGCCCTTAATAGATAAAACAATAAAAACAATAGTGTGAACCCCCCCTCCAGTCTTTTATAATGTTTTACCTTTAATTGATCTTTTATAGTGCTTAGCAACCTAAGCAAGAAAACTTTGTTGGGGGGCGGGCGGATGGAAGGGGAGGATGGGAAGAGGGGGCGGCATGATGGCATCTCTACCTGGACAATGCCTAGATTTAAGACCATTTAAATAAGGCTCAAATATTTTTTGGGTGGCAAGTGTGTGATATGAACATATAGGCAGCCAATTGCAAACTTCAAAAGAAAGAACTGGAAAGTTTCCTTTAAGGTTTTGCTTTAAGAAAAGTCTAATAATAAATTAAGTTCATGGTTGATGGTGCTGTAATGACGGGGCCATGAGCAGGTTGGTTTTGTTCTTAACTTTATAATACCTAAAGGAAAAAGTAAGTCTAAAAATATATATTTCAATTTAGTTTAGTATATATAATGTAGTTTAGTAGATCAAACAGGGTAGTTGGTTGTGGTAGTGTCGCAACCGTCAAGGTGGTGGAGGAATGTCATTAGAGATATGAACACCATGACATCCCATGATAATTTTACCAAATCCCTACCAGAGGGTTATATATATATATATATGTAGTCGGTCAACATTCTGTATAATATTCCTGTTTGCCTTTTCCGTCTAATAAAACATTAGCCGACAGTATTACTGTACCAGACAGTGAGGCCAATACATATTTTCTGAATTCAAAGTCTGTATCTCTGGAGGAAACCACGCAGGTGGGATATAAATTTCAGCAAAACATGGCCCAGTGTCATGATTGATCGTTTCCATTAGTCCCTTGTAAACTGTTAATTAGTTTAAAGGACAACTTTCACTCACCAAAACCACGCTCCCTCGTTGGAAAGTACAAGGTTGAGGACATAAATCGCATTGACCTCACCCGTCGGGTAAAACTTGTTAACGCTTAGAGAGATTAACTCACTAAGCTTACCTTTAGTGCTATTCCGATAAGAAGTTGCATTGGATGACTTGGGCCATGAGGAGAGCGCGCTTGAAAGAAGGTGTGGCCTGTATAAGATAATCGGGGAGAGTAGGAATGGGGACAGAAGTAGGACGGCACGCGAGGGAACACCGAAGGAGGAAACTGTAAGAGAGGTTGTTAAGAGGAAAAGTTACCCGGGCAGGAAGGGACCAGTAAGGTCCTCACCCAATTCTAGATGACACGGGATGGAAGAAGCATAAAGGTGAGCTGATGGTGAGTATAATTGTTCCTTTAGAAGTGTACTGAGAAAAAATGACTTGACTCATCTTAATCTATTAAAATAAATACATGGTAAGTAGCACTTCTTTGAGGTTTTGTGTGTTATGTTGCTGCATGTCTTCAAATACGAGAGTACTTGTTTTGTCAGGCTGCCTCTGGAACACCTGACAATTTATCCCCCATACCAAACTGTCAATATGCATACAGAATACAGCACAACAACTGTCAAACCATTCGGCTACAAGCACAAAACTGCTACAGAAATGATAAAACGTAAGATTTGTTGCAGATTGGATATCTAACTAATAAAATAGTTGGGATGAATTATAGTTCCACTTAATGGGCAATTTTTAAAAAACAGTTTTGTCCATGTGACATACCCTGTTAAGGGTCGTGGTGACCAATTGTACGGGGGGGGTTGGGAGGAGAAGAAAAGGTGAAGAGAAGGATCAAATCATACTTAATTGCATTGCATATTTAGGATATAAAACGAACAATTCCAGTGTCCAGTCTTAGTGACTTTTACTAACTCATCACCACTGTGCTCCTTTCCTTTTAAACCCCAACAGACCAGACCATTTAATTAGCAAGGGGACCGATCTTTTTACTTGTCTACGAGACAATAATATTCCGGTAGGGATTTTCGTCCAATCAGAGGCCTGTGTAATTCAGCAGGGCTGGAAACTCTCAGGACAGACAATATAAAGATGTCACCGTATACATGGTTCTTAATGATTGCTTGTCTGTGAAATTTAAAGCTTTCCAGTCAGGGTTTTTTACTAGCCTTTTTTACACAAAATGCTGCGGTAGATAGTTACACCAGGACATATTGTTTTGTTAGTGTTCAAATGAGAACGAGTAAAAAATATTAACTCACTCTGCCCAATATATCCAGATATAACTAGATGATTTTTGTGATTCTATAGACTTGAAGATAGTTTCATTGTCATTGTTAATTTCTTTCTGCCATCAAGTGGCCATATTTTTATTTAAAGGGAAGTTTAGTACAAATACATATGCTTTCAGGAATTTCTCCATCCTAATTATTCAGTAGAATATCATTATGAGGCCCATTGGGAGAGGGAATTTCCACACCATGCAGTGTCACGTTGGCCAACTGTACCATTCCAGCTTACAAAACAAAAACATTACAGAACAGAAGGAGTTTATGAAATAGGGCACCTTGATTTGAAGCTTAAAGGTAAAATGTTTCAGACTGGAAATCTAAAAGAAATAGGGGACAAGAATCAAAGACAAAATGGTACATTATAGTTGGTAAGAATTATATTTCCAAGTAATGGGAAAATTTAAAAAAACACATGTTAACCAGTGTCCACATAATTCCTTTAAGGTCAACATACAGACCCCCCCTTGACCCCTTCTCCCAAAATATAAGGCGGCCCAGGGGGTGAGGACCTACACTGCTGGGTCCTTAACATATAGAAGTTCGAAAATGTGTGAGTTTTTGTTTCGTTTCAGAATTTCGAAAGTTCGAAAATCGATGTTTCCATTTGAAAATGTCTAAGTGTGATTTTCGAAAATATACGTTCTACTTTCGAGTTCTATTTTTGAAAATATCTCTGCGATTTTCAAAAATGAGCTATTTTCATGTTCTGTTTCGAAAATCATCTAACTTTCGGTTTATTCGAAACCCTCAGATTCGATTCCAAAATGATTCTAATAAAACCCACATTACATCTCCTATCCTAACTAAATGGTTTATGTCTACCATGGGTACTTTTTTGGGAGGGGGGAGCGTGAGGGAATCAAAGTATTGCTTGACCTTCAGTTGGGGTTCACAGTACCAATGTGTAGCAGAGATGACACGACATTTGCACTGGATTTTCACGTGTGATTTGCCTACAGATGTGGCTACAGTCTAACCAATCTGACTATAGGGGAGGACTTGTTCAGGTGGACACTGAGGGTTGTCACTGTCACCTCGTACTAAAGGTCCAAATTTTCTGCCCATTAAAAAGACTTTCTTTATGAGAATTGTGGGAGTTGTAGTGTGATAGAGGCAGGAAGACAACTGGCTCTAAACTTAGAGGTACAATAAATCCCCCACCCCTATCATCTTATTTGACAGCCAAAAAACCAATACTATTCATAATTCAACACAAAGAAAAATCCGCCATCAGTTGAATATTCGTCATCTCTCCTAGCTCGAAAGGTCAATGCCTACTAAAAATATATATTCTGTCTGGCGTAATGGTTAAGGGAAAAGAGTTAATAAAAAAAAATCCCTGCAAAAGTGTTTTGAATGATCCAGAGAGTGGAATATAACTCAGTGGGACCCGCATGAGCGAGTGAAAATGTATTTATATTGTCTTGCAGCCCATTGTGATGCAGATTGAGGTATCCAGGAACTGTAAGGGTAAAAAAGCAAGATAAATGTTAGGTAAACGAAGATAAATACCCAGGTACTGGGCTATACTGATCATAGGTGGTTAGGAACATGCACATTTGCACAAGAATGGCTTTTTTGCAGTAAGTTAGTAGAGTTGGTGCTTAGTGAACACACGCATATCGTTGATGTGATATGTTAATTATGGTACCAATAAAATGGGGGTGATCAGAACAGAAGCTACATACAAGTGTTGGGACCAAAACATTCCAAAATGTGCCCAGCAAAAAAGACAACTTAAACAGGACATCTGACTGATGTTTATTATATATTTATTTCACTAACAACCCAGTAATCTGTTTATTGTCATAGCTACGGTTTATGGTTTATTAATTCATAACTACGGTAATGTGTTTTTATTTCAAACTAACAGTAATGGTTTCTTATTCATAAACATAACTACAGTAATGTGTTTATTATCATAACTACAGTAATGTGTTTATTATCATAACTACAGTAATGTGTTTATAACAACTACAGTAATGTGTTTATAACATAACTACAGTAATGTGTTTATTACATCGGTGTAATGATAGACCTCGGTGAATGTGTGTAATGATAGACTCGGTGTAATGTAGCATCGTTTTATGACACGGTTGTTTAAGGACATTGGGGAGGGTAGCCCTAAAACCATTAATAAACTGTTATTTTCAGGTATTTGCTTGTGTGATATCCTGTTTGTTTAAATAAGATGGAAGGACAGGGCGAGTTGGTGGGAAACATCTAGGCTTTTGTTAAGATTAAAAGGGTTCATATCTGTAGATGGAGCACTGACACACTGTAAGATCCTATTAATCCCTCACCCAGTGGGTTATATTCGGATCAGTCCTCACATTTCCACTTAATGTTTTTTCAGTCATTGGTACATTAAAATGGAGATGGTTTTCTTCTATTTGTAATGTATTTCTAATCTACCCAATTCAATACAGATTCTCAGTATCACATACCACAGAATTCTCTTCACCTTTGGCAGTAGAATATGTGGATATTTCACTGACGACAAACATTGCTTTGACTTCTCGCACTGCGTTAGACATATTTCCAGGGGATTAACCAAATCCTCTACAGATGGAATAAGATTTTATATCTCATAGAGAATATTAACCAGGACTCGTTATTTAAAGGGATTTCAATGATATGGGGGACCAACTCAAAAAAGAAAACGAACGTCTATACAGTTTATCAGACACTTAGAGGGAATTGCGGTGGAAAACCATTCGTTCAGGATGGTGTCCCGTGCCCTTCCATTAAAACAAACCTAAACCTGCCAGCACAATCCCCAACAGTAAGAGATGGGCGTGCCAGGTTCGTTGTAGCCTTAGATGCAGAGACTGTATGTATCCTGGAAGCGGAAGCTTACCATGCTGAAATACCGAACAGGATAATAATATTGATAAATCCATATTAGAAATGTAATTCTTTCATACAGGTTTGGTTCGGGTTTAGAAATCCTTCCTTTAATATATAAATAGAAATATCGTGTTTGCCGAGAGCCACAGTAAGGATGAATGGCACATCAACGGGATTCCTACATCTGGTTGTGTGGAGTTTCCTTACAGTGTTACCTTATATAGAGGGATAGAAATGTAACATGCTACAAGTTCAGTCAATGCTTGGTATGGGCGCTGGCACAGGAAATATTTTCCTCGTGGAAGACCTTGCCTGGCCAGAATGTCCTGGTGGCTGTTTATAATGGAAGATCAAAGGAGAAAGTCTTAGGATTAGCCTTCTCCACTTCGAAACAAAAAATGTATCACGCCGTCATCGCCTCATGGAAGGCAGGGGCGCTGTCACAGAATAATAAGAGAAATTGGCTTTATATTCTGTTTGCACAGATACAGGTTGGCAAAGTTCAAAAAAAAATCTTTGTAGAAGGAGCTCCTGATATCACTGACAGCTCCCCATCAATATCACCCAGTGGGTTAAATTAAGGAATTATAGACCCAATCCTCCTTTACATTAACATTGTGTCAAGTTGTAGACCTGGGAAAGTATCGCAGTGTGAAACTAACAGATGTGGGAAAAAGCGTGGGGGATCTTGAATGTAAGCGATCGAAGATCGTGTCAGCGATAACCTGATTGCGCCATCTCAGTGTTAACACTTCAAATGTACATTCGACTGATAACTAGTGATGGCCCAGTTCGCGGATTTACCTCTTCGCCGAACGCGGATATAGTGGATTTCCGCGTTGTCGCCTTCCGGAACGTCCAAACCGCGTTTTTGAGAATTTCGAAATTACGAGGATTTCTAGTATTTCGAACATGTGTGCAAAATACTATTTTTCGAAAAATTACCAGGATTTTCCGTTTATTTTCGGAACAATGTGGGAAAATCTGTATTTTCCCCACGTTTCGAAAATAAAGGAAATCCTCGTAATTTCGAAAAAATTTTCGAAAACGCTGTTTGGAAAAGGTCGGAAGGCGGAAAACATGAAAATCCGCGATATCCGCAGTTCGAGAAGAGCTAATCCCAGCGGAATTGGAGGGTTCGGATCAGTGAACTGGGCCAGCACTATTTCGTAAGTACTAAGAACATTTTTAAACTATTTCGCCCACTGACTAATGTCTTCGAAACAAACCAAAACTTCGGATTTTCGTCCATCTCTATTCATATGGTTATTTAAAAATGGCACAGAGAGATGGAACCTTTCATCAAATGATCTCCCGATCAGGACCCCCAGAAACAGAGGATGAAGCATCTGGATACTCATTTATTTTAGACCATTGGGGGAAGACGTAACCTATCCACTGCCATCACTTGGGGCAAATTCCCTTCCGCGATTCGGTATAGCATTACGTACGCTGTAGCTGGGGTTATAAATCTGCCAGAGAAGGAATTGGTTATGGCCAGTTCCTTTCTGCCAAAACAACACAGTGGGCCTTTGTGTTATGGAGGAGAATTTTAGATACAGAATCTGTGATATTTTAGGACCATCCAATGGACAGTTCACTGGGATATAATGTTTTATATTATATATTTAAATTACGGTTCTGGGGTTCGGGAGTTCCATTTGTAGGTCTTTTTATATTAATGCTACATATGGGAAAAAATGAGTTGAGAAAATGAATGAGCTGGTAGATTTTCTGAACGATGCATTGAGTAGAATTTTCTTTCTATGTGGATATGTAATGGATCCAGCTATGACATGCCTCGTTTTTAAAAAACCGTCTCCCTAAACAAGAGCAGGTCTGTTTATGAGGAATATGAGGGAGATCACGGTGCTGTAAACAAAATCGTTCCTCTGCGTATTAGAGCAAATGGATTCTATTTTTTAACTTGTGGTTCGCTAGGAAAATAGTGATTCATTAAAACTGTTTTCACCGTCTCCGTGAGCCAAGTTTTGCAGGACTGAGTGTTAAACAGCAAAAAGCCAACTTGAACCTTACTAAGGCATGGGGGCATAGGATGTTTTCTAATGGAACATTAAACCAGGCAAAAGTAGGCAGGTGGACCTTTGCTACAAGGAACTCAGCATAATGTCCATTCTAGGGTTGTGTAACATGGATCTTTACCAGGAGATGGCATCTATTTGGATTGGTTAATGTGGCTGGTTCTTTCACGTGGGATATTGCATCATTTGTTTCAGTGAGGTCACAAATTAATACTTTACCATTTAGTGAGTCTTGTCCCAAAATAACAGTATGTTCTAACGGCCATTATATTATAAGTTCATGCAAGGGTGAAAAAAAGTCAAGACCCACTTTTTGTAAACATTTCTATAAAACAATAAGAAATTCGGAACAGATGTTTGGCTAATCTGAATGCTATCTATTAAATCAGACACTGCTCCTTGTTGTATGTTTCTGATGACTGAAAGTAGTTCCCAGTTGTATGTTGCTAGATGACTATAAAGCCCAGTTGTTTGTTTCTAGAAGACTATAAAGTCACGGTTTGTCGGTTTCTGGATGACTATAAAGTCCCAGTGTATGTTTATAGATGACTATAAAGTCCCAGTTGATGTCTAGATGGACTATAAAGTCCCAGTTGTATGTTTCTAGATGACTTTAAGTCCCAGTTGTATGTTTCTCGATGACTATAAAGGCCCAGTGTATGTTCTAGGATGCTATAAACCCCAGTTTTGTATGTTTCTAGATGACTATAAGTCCACAGTGGTATGGTTCTAGATGCTAGAGAAAGGCCCGTTGTTGTTTTAAGATGACTATAAAGTCCCAGTTGCTATGTTTCTAGATACTATAAAGTCCCAGTTGTATGGTTCTAGATGCTAGAAAGTACCCGTGGTTTGCTTTCTAGATTGACTATAAAGTCCCGGTTGTATGTTTCAGATGACTGTAAAGTCCCAGTTGTAGTTTCTAGATGACTATAAAGTCCCAGTTGTATGTTTCTAGAATGACTATAAAGGCCCAGTGTATGTTTCTAGATGAATATAAAGTCCAAGTTGTATGTTTCTAGATGACTATAAGGCCCAGGTATGTTCTAGATGACTATAAAGTGCCCAAGTTGTGTGTTCTAGATGGGACTATCAACTCCCAGTGTATGTTTTAGTGACTATAAGTCCCAGTTGTATGTTTTAGATGTCCTATAAAGTCCCAGTTGTTTGTTCTAGATGACTATAAAGTCCCAGTGTTTGTTCTGGATGACTATTAAAGTCCAAGTTGTATGTTTCTAGAATATAAAGTCCCAGTTGTTGTTTCTAGTATGACTAATAAAGTCCCAGTGTTGTTTCTAGTGACTATAAAGTCAGTTGTATGGTCTAGATGACTATAAAGTCCCAGTTGTATGTTTCTAGATGACTATAACTCCCAGTTGTATGTTTCTAGATGAATATAAAGTCCCAGTTGTATGTTTCTAGATGACTATAAAGTCCATTGGTATGTTTTAGATGACTATAAGTCCAGTTGTTATGTTTCTAGATGAACTATAACTCCCAGTTGTATGTTTCGAGAGACTAGAAAGTCCCAGTGTATGTTTCAGATGGCTATAAAGTCCAGTTGTTTGTTTCTAGAGACTATAAAGTCCCAGTTGATGGTTCTAGAGAACTATAAAGTCCCAGTTGTAGTTTCTGAGACTATAAAGTCACAGTTGTATGTTCTAGAGACTATAAAGTACCGGCTGTTATGTTTCTAGATGACTCTAAAGTCCCAGGTGTAGGTTTCGATGACTATAAAGTCCCAGTGGTAGTTCTAGATGACATAAAGTACAGTTGTTATGTTTCTACGAATTTTGACTATAAACTCCCAGTCAGGTTATGTTTCTAGAGACTATAAAGTCCCAGTTGTATGTTTCTAGATGACGATAAAGTCCCAGTGGTTTCTGTTTCTAGAGACTATCTATAAAGTCCCAGTTGTATGTTCGAGATGAATATAAGAGTCCCAGTTGTATGTTTTCTAGACTGACTATAACGTCCAGTTGTAGGTTCTAGGATGGCCGGTATAAAAGTCCCAGTTGTATGTTTATAGATGATATAAAGTCAGTTTATGTTTATAGAGGACTATAAAGTCCCAGTGTAGTTTTCTAGATGCTGACCCATCACGGGCACCTTTTGCTATATTCTGTTACATTTTCACATGCATAGTTACGGAGGAAGTGCACAACAGCGCTGTCATAAATTTCGAATTCACTTAAGGGATCCGGTGGTTATGGCTCTTTACCAAAGTTTTCAAACCCTTTGAGAAGATGGCATCTGCCTGTAGAAAGAACCAGGATGCAGGAAGCGTTACCAGCTTTACTTTGGCAGGAAGTTCAGTGGATGTAGGTTTGTGTGGAACATCCAGTCTCGATGTTCTCTCCATTCATATTCACAGACCTGGGCTGGAGTTTCTTGTACTGATCCCGGACAAACCTTACAGGATGCTAAACTAATAAGGTCCAACCTCAAAACTTCTTCTGGAGACCACAAAATCGCGAATAGCGTTTCCTTTTTCATAAAATATTTTCAAGGCTCCAGGAACGTTTATATAAATATTTTCCCTTTTTTAATTTTTGAATTTCATTCGAATTTAATTCAAAGACATTTCGCTGGCATTTTTATTTTCTTTTGGAGGTTGAAGTTTGTTGGTTTTGGAGCCGTTTGAATGATAGGCCGTGAGGACATTTCATATTAAAATAAATTCACCTTCTGCAGTTTGTCCTGTATTCTTCCTTTTCAACTTTTAAAGTCTGCCTTCCAAACACAGCCTCCTATGAAAATGAAACTAGATTGTAAGCTCTACGGGGCAGGGGTCTCTTTTTCTCTTGTGGCATCAATCGTCTACTTTCAATTTTCGATAAATTCGAAGATTATAAAAATCCGGGTTCCGTGAAATTTGGGAGTTCCGAAAGTTTCGTCGGGACTTCGAAACCCTCAGATTCGATTCTAATTCGAACCCAAATTACATCTCTAGTCTCGTTAGGTGTTTAACTCTCCCACCCACCTAAATCAAAAACCCATTCGCTCTATAGGTTGGCCATGGCAACTGCCTTTCTGCAGTTAATCTGATTTACATCCATCCCGGTCAAACCCGACACCAGACTGACCCCATTCACTCTCGCTTTCTCCCAGTCAACTTGTCAATGGACCAATTCCTGACCCTGCCCTCAGAGCCGAACATCACCATGCTACCATTTCCACCACCTATACCCTGTTAATCAGTAAATTGACAATATTATAAACGGTTTCCCTCACTACCCCACACAGTCTTCCTCTCTACCCACCCGCCTCTTATTTAATTCCTCTTCCCTACTCCTCCATCATACCTGCCCATGTTACCTGTACCTACTCCATACCTGCCCTATGTTACCTGTACCTACTCCATACCTGCCCTATGTTAACTGTACCTACTCCATACCTGCCCTATGTAACTGGACACTATTCCTATACCTGCCCTTAGTTACCTGTACCTACTACATACCTGCGCCTTGTACCTGTACCTACTCCATACCTGCCCTTTGTTACCTGTACCTATCACCATACCTTGCCCGTGTTACCTGTACCTACTAAATACATGCCTAGTGACCCTGTACTACTCCATACTGGCCCTTATGTTACCGTACCTATCCATTACCTCCCTGTGTGACCTGATACTACTCCATACCGCCCTTTGATTACCTGTACCTACTCATACTGCCTTGTTCGTTGTACCTACTCCCATAACTGCCCGTTGTTACCTGTACTACTCCATACCGCCCTTTGTTACCTGTACCTACTCCAACATGCCCTTTGGGTACGGGTACCTACTCAATAACTGCCCTTTTGTTACTTGTACCTACTCCAACTGCCCTTTGTTACCGGTAACTACTCATACTGCCCTTTTACGTGATACTACCGCAGAACGCCCTTTGGTACCTGTCCACTCCCATACCGCCCTTTGTTACGTGTACCTACTCCATAACTGCCCTTTGTTACCTGTACCTACTCCATACCTGCCCTGGTTACTGTACCTACTCCATACTGCCCATTTGTTAACGGTACCTATCCATAACTGCCTTGTTACTCTGTACCTACGCAATACCTGCCCTTTGTACAGTTGTTGTACCCTACTCCAAACTGCCCTTCATTGGTTACCTTACTACGCCATACCTGCCCTTTGTACGTGTACCTACTCCCATAATGCCCTTTGTACCGGCTACCTACTCCATACCGCCCTTTGTTAAGTGCTACCTACTCCATAACGGCCCTTGTTACCTGTACCTACTCCATACCTGCCCTGTGTTACCTGTACCTACTCCATACCTGCCCTATGTTAGTGTACCTACTCTAACGCCCTTGTACCTGTACCTACCCATACCGCCCTTTGTTACGTGTACCTACTTCCATACTGCCCTTTGTTACCGGGACCTACTCCATACCTGCCCTTTTGTTACTCTGTACCTACTCCATACTGCCTTGGTTACTTGTACCTACCCATATCTGCCCTTTTACCTTTCGACCCATATCTGACCTTGTACCTGTACCTACTCCATATCTGCCCTTTGTTACCTGTACTACTCATACTGCCCTTTGTTACCTCTGTAACCTACCCATATCTGCCTATGGTACCGTGGACCTACTCCCATACCTGCCCTTTGTTACCTGTACCTAATCCATACCTGCCCTATGTTACCTTACCTACTCATACCTGCCCTTTGTACCTGTACTACTCCATACATGCCCTATGTTACCGGTACCTACTCCATAACCTGCACTCTATGTTACTGTACCTACTCCATACTGCCCTATGTACCTGTACCTACTCCATACCGGCCCTTTGTACATGTACCTAATCCATACCTGCCCTTGTTACCTGTACCTACTCCATACCTGCCTTATGTTACTAACCTACTCCATACCTGCCCTATGTTACCTGTACCTACTCCATACCTACACTTTGTTACGTGTGTACCTACTCCAACCTGCCCCATGTTACCTGTACCTACTCCATACCTGCCCTTTGTTACGTGTACCTATCCATACCTGCCCCATGTTACCTGTACCTACTCCATAACCTGCACTTTGTTACCTGTACCTCTCAATTACATGCCCATGTTACCTGTACCTACTCCATACCTGCCCTTTGTTACCTGTACCTACTCCATACCTGCCCTATGTTACCTGTACCTACTCCATACCCCGGGGGCCCTTTGTACCGGTACCTCACTTCAACCTGCCTTGTACCTGCTACCTACTCCATACCTGCCCTTTGGTACCTGTACTAATCCATACCTGCCCTTTGTTACCTGTACCTACTCCATACCTGCCCTAGGTTCCGTAACTACTCCAACCTGCCCTTTGTTACCTGTACCTAACTCCATTACATGCCCTATGTTTACCTGTACCTACGCCATTACATGCCCTATGTTACCTGTACCAGTACTCCATGACCCGACCTTTGTTACCTGACCTACTCCATACCTGCCCTTTGTTACCTGTACCTACTCCATACCTGCCTATGTTACCTGTACCTACTCCATACATGCCTTTGTTACGTACTACTCCTACATGCCTTGTTACCTGTACCTATCCATACCTGCCCATGTTACTGTACCTCTCCATACCTGCCTATGTTACTGTACCTACTTCATACCTGCCCTATGTTACTGTACCTTACTGCCCATACCTGCCTAGGTACCTTGTACCTCTCCATACCTGCCCTATGTTACTGGACCTACTCCATTTACTGCCCTATGTACCTTGTACCTACTCCATACCGGCCATTGGTACCTGTTGTACCTACTCCATACTGCAATTTGTTACCTGTTACCTACTCATACCTGCCCTTTGTTACCTGTACTACTCCATATATGCCCTTTGTTAAAAAACCTGTACCTACTACCATACCTGCCCATGTTACACATTGTACCTACTCCATACTGCCCTATGTTACCTGTACCTACTCCATACCGCCCTATGTTACCTGTACCACTCCATTACCTGGCCCTAGTACTGTACCTATCCATACCTGCCTTTGTTACCTGTACTACTCCATACCTGCCCTTTGTTACTGTACCTTAATCCATATCTGCCCTTTGTAACTGTACCTACTCCATACCTGCCCTAGTACTGACCTACTCCCATACCTGCCCTATGTTACATGTACCTACTACAACTGCCCTATGTACCTGTACCTACTCATAAACCTGCCCTTTGTTACTGCACCTACTCATACGTGCCCTTTGTTACGTACCTACGCCATACTTGCCCTATGTTACCATGTACCTACTCCATCCTGCCCTTTGTTACCTGACCTATCCATACGTGCCCTTGTTACCTGTACCTATCCTATCTGCCCTATGTTACATGTACTACTCCAACTGCCCTATGTTACCTGTACCTACTCCATACCTACCCTATGTTACCTGTACCTACTCCATACCTGCCCTTTGGTAAGGTAACCTCTACTCCATATCTGCCCTATGTACCTGTAATACTCCATACCTTCCATGTTACCTGTACTACTCCATATCTGCCCTATGTTACCGTGTACCTACTCCATACTACCCTATGTTACATGTACCCTACTCAATACCTGCCTATGTTACCTGTACCTACTCCATACATGCCATCTACGTGACCGGTACCTACTCCTAACTGCCCTTGTACCTGTACCTACTCCAGTTGCCCTTTGTTAACTGACCTACTCCAGACCTGCCCGTTGTTACTGTACCTACTCCATACCTGCCTTTGTTACTGTAACCACGCCATATCTGCCATTTGTTACCTGTACCTACTCCATACCTGCCTATGTTACCTGTACCTACTCCATACCGGCCCTATGGTTACCGTCAACCCTTTTTTTTTTTTTTTTTACCTCATACGTGCCCTTTGTTACCTGTACCTACTCAAACCTGCCTATGTTACCTGTACCTACTCCATACATGCCCTTTGGTTAACTGTCCTACTCCATATCTGCCACTTATGTTACCTGTACCTGAATCATACTGCCCTATGTTCCTGTACCACTCCATACCTGCCCTTATTGTTACTGTACCTACTCCATAATTGACTGTGTTACTTGTACCTACTCAAGACATACCATATGTTACCTGTACATCTCCATACCTGCCCTAGGTTACCTGTACCTACTCCAACCTTCCCTTGTTTACCTGTACCTGACTCCATACATGCCTATGTTACCTGTACCTACTCCATACCTGCCCTATGTTAACTGTACCTACTCCATACATGCCTATGTTACCTGTAATACTCCATACGAGTACCTATGTTACTGTACCTACTCCATACCTGCCCTTTGTTACCTGTACCTACTCCATATCTGCCCTTTGTTACCTGTACCTACTCCATACGGCCCGTTGTATCCTGTACCAACTCCATACAGTGCCCTTTGTTACCGGTACCTACTCATATCGGCCCATGTTACCTGTACCTACTCCATACTGCCATATGGTACCTGTACCTACTCCATACCGGGGGGGCCCCCTTGTTACTGTAACCCTACTCCATATCTTCCCTATTACCTTGGAACTACTCAGACCTACCCTATGTTACCTGTACTACTCAATACCTGCCCTATGTTACTGTAACATTACTCCATACCGGCCCTAGGTTACTGTACCTACTTCCCTACCTGCCCTATGTTACCTGACTACCTACTCCATACCTGCCCATGGACATGTACCTACTCAATAACCGGACCCTATGTTACCTGTACCTACTCATACCACCCTATGGACATGTACCTACTCCAGACTGCCCTATGTTACTGTATACTCCATATCTGCCCCTATGTACTGACCTACTCCATACCTAACCTATGGTTACCTGTACCTACTCCATTACCTGCCCTATCGTGACCTGTCCTACTCAACCTGCAATATGGTACGGTACCTACTCCATACATGCCCGATGTTACCTGTACCTACTCCATACTACCCTATGTGACTGTACCTACTCCAACCTGCCCTATGTTACTGTACACTCCATACCTGCCCTATGTTACCGTGTACCTAATCCATACGTGCCCTTTGTGAACCCTGTACCTACGCCATACCTCCCTTTGTTAACTGACTTATCATACTGCCCTGATGTACCATGTACCTACTCCATACTGCCGATGTTCCTGTACATTAATACATACGTGCCCTTGTACCTGTACCTACTCCATACCTGCCCTATGTTACCTGTACCCCTACTCATACGTGCCTTTGTACCTGTAACTACTCATACCTGCCCTTTGTTACCTGTACCTACTCCATATCTGCCCTTTGTTACCTGTACCTACTCCATACCTGCCCTATGTTACCTTTGTACCTAATTCCAGAACGCCCTATGTTACCGTACCTAATCCATACGTGCCCTTTGTTACCGGTAACACTCCATACCGCCCTTGTTACCTGTACCCTACTCCATACCTTGACACATGTACATGTACCTATCCATACTGCCTCGATGTTACCTGTACCTACTCTATACCTGCCCTATGTTACCTGTACCTACTCCATACCTGCCCTTTGTTACCTGCTGCCATAACTACTCCACGTTATCTACACTGAAGTGCTGAATGATCTCCCTAGTGCTGAATCCAAAGGTCTCTCGACTTGTTCTTCTTGACCGATCTTCCAACACTGATACTCTGGTTCACCCTTTGTTACATTAGATCCTCGTTATGTATCCAGGCTACTTGGATCTCTTCCTACCTCACTGGAAGGATGTTAGGGCTCCCACTCAATCTCTCCCGCTCCTTTCCAATCTCACCATCTGACATCCCCAGTCTTATTGTTCTCTTTGCTTTTATCCTCCTGCTACTTTAAACTGAAAATGGACAAAACTGAACTTTATCTATTCCCCTACCTGAAATAGCCATTCCTTACAATGAACCCCAATATCCCCAACTGTTGTGTGGGAATAATACCAGATTCAAATCATTCAACCCCCAAATTAACTCATTAGCCAACGCCTGTCAATCCCACCTCAATCTCCAATCTCTCACATTCGTTCCTTCCTCTCACACAATGCTACCAAAATTCTATTCACGCCCTAATCCTATCCCAGTCAGACTACTGTACTGCCAATCTATAGACTATAGAGTAGATCCCTTCTCTTTATGTTTCTTAACTATTTACCCTTTAGAGTTTAAATTGTAAGCTCACTGGGACAGGGCCCTCTGATATCACCACTTGTCAGTGCTACACAACCTGATATTATTGAAGTGCATTCCTGTAAAACCTGTCAACTTATATTATATATCATAGTATGTCTCATCTTAATGTAAAGAGCCATGGGCAATGTTGGTATAACATATTACCAATATATATAATGATAATGTATAATAATAGTAATAATAATAAAATAAGAATAATAGTAATAATTTATATATATAGTAATAATAATTAATAATAATAATAATAATAATAATAATAAAATGTAATGGATATATGATAATAATATATAATATAATAATCATATAATAATAATGATGATCATATAATAATAATAATTATAATAATAATATAATAATAATAATACAAAATAATAATCATAAAATAATAATAGATAATAATAATAATAATGATAATAATGAAATAATATAATAATAATGTAAAATGATAATAATGATAATTAATATAATGATAATACTAATAATGATATGATAATTAATATAATGGATAATAATAATGATAATAATGTAATAATGATAAAATAAGATAATGTAATAATAATATAATAATAATAATGATTAATAATAATAATAATAATAATAATGATAATTAATAATAATGATAAAATAATGATAAATAATAATAATGATAATAATGATAAAAGGATATAATAGTAATAATAATAATTAATCATAATGATAATTAATACTAATACTAATAATAATAATAATGATGATACTAATAATGATAATATAATAATGATTAATCATTAATATGAATATTAATAATATAATATAATAATAATAATTAATTAATAATGTACTAAATATATAATTAGGCTTTCGTAGGACACATGTCAACATTTTTAAAGATACTTTTTTGTTCTTCCTGTTGTGTGGGAATTATGCCCTCATTATATTATAATATCTAAACATTCAGAGCTCTCCATGGTCCTTAGCGGTGTTTTGATTGTATTCTGTGATTACCGTCTTGTGCTCTTTCAGGAATGCCCCCACGCTCAGCATTCCTCGTAATGTCACTGCCTTCCATTCACTGTGTAGGTGTGGTTTAGCTTGGGAGCCTTCTATACGTCTGTCTGTTGTCTACTTCTTCTGGTCTACTTCTTCTTCGGCTCCCATCCTCTGGTCCGAACCCTGTCTCCTTCTGTGCCCTTGTGTTTTGTCTGGTTCCCACC
>JAACNH010003317.1:0-30039 GCA_019447015.1 Hymenochirus boettgeri
AGTATAGTAAAGTACAGTATAGTACAGTATAGTATAGTATAGTACAGAACAGTATAGCATATTATAGTATAGTACAGTATAGTACAGAACAGTATAGCATAGTACAGTACAGTACAGTACAGAACAGTATAGCATACTGAGCAGGAAGTAGGGCAGGGATCAAGGGTACGCATTGTAAGTGGCGAGGACAATAGGAGGTCGAAGACTCCAGAATGGTGATGGTGAAAGATCCAGAACTGCGGGGGGGGCGGCTGGGGTGGGCAATTAATGTATTTAATTATTAAGTGTTTGGGGTCATTGGATTGTTAATTGTAATAGTCCCAGAGATCGGCCTTTCTTGTAGACGCATTGTGGGGGGTACGGGGAGTCTGTATGCCTCGATTTTTTTTAAGGCTATTTTAATCAATGGGAGCCCACATTAGGAATTCCTTTGTATAAAAGGGAGTCCTATGTCCTGTCTCGGGGCTGTAGTCAGAACAGTTTGATCTTCGAAGTTAGATGATACTCGGTATCACTCATGTAGCACTCAGTATTACTCATTGTATCACAGTTGTATCCCACCATGTATCACTCGTGGAAACTCTTGTTTCACTCGTGATTTCTCATTGGTTGTATTCAGTGCAGTATCACTCATGTATCACTCGTGTATCACTGTGGATCACTCATGTATACTAGTATCCACTCGTTGTATCACTGTGTATCGCTCATGTATTACTCGTGGATAAACTCTTGATCACTCGTGGATATCTCACGTATCATGCATGTATTCACTCATGTATCACTATGTATCACTCGTGTATCACTCGTGTATCACTCAGATTACTCATGTATCACTATGTATCACGCGTGGATAAACTCTTGTATCACTCGGTATCATAATGTATACTCATGTATCAACTTGTGTATCACTCGTGGATAACTCATGTATCCCTCGTGGATATCTCACGTACATGCATGTATTCACTCATGATCATTCATGTATCACTCGTGTAATCATCGTGTATCACTCATGTATCACCATGTTTCACTCGTGTATACACTCGTGTATCACTCATGTATCACTCAGTATACTCGTGTAACACGCTGTATCACTCATGTATCACTCATGTTTCACCGTGTATCATCATGTACACTCAGTACACTCAGTATACTCGGTATAACTCTGTATCACTCGTGTATCACTCGTGTATCAATTCACTCGGTGTATCATCGTGTATCACTGTGTATCACTGAATGTATATACTATGTATCACTCGGTATCACTCGTGTATCACCATGTATCACTCGGGGATTATTTCATGTATCCATCATGTATCACTCAGGTATCACTCGTGGACACTGGCTTTAAATATAAACTTCGGTGGTTATCGTAATGATCACACCTAATAATGTGGTATACAACAAACAAAGGACAAATTCATATGGTTCATCTGATGCAGTATTAACCATTCATTATCGTTTTTTATGATAACAACATAGTAAAATATGTTGAATTAGACTTATTAACAATGTATCAACACACATACACAGGTTCTTGCAGACCATTACTGTAGTGTGTGTATGTGTGTGTGTTAAGGGGTGAGGGAGGGTAACTTGATGCAAGTGGCAGGGGTATTGGTTCCGGTAACTACTCAGGCACCAATCTCTAAAAAACATGGTCTGTGTCCTAAAACAGAAAAAAAGGTGGAATACTTAATAAAGAAGGCAAAATTCATCTTTCTTTCTAGACATTTACAGGGCTTATCAATCAAATGTTCTTATCGTTCCAAAATGGTGCTAATTTTGCCACAACCAACAGATGTTAGCTTTCAAATGTTAAAATAAGATCTGATTGGTGAGGCAAAATTAGCACCATTAGCACATTTTCAACGATAGGAAATTTTATTGAATCTCCCGGTTAGTTCGTAGAAGAAAGAAAAGGAAAAAAGGAGAAAGAAAGGTTTTAATTCTTTCCAATCTCAAGCGTCTTTCCTGCAGTCTTCCGAGCCTACAGAGCTGGAGCGATGGCAGGTTTAGTTTGTGTCATATGCCTATATATAATTCTCCAGCTACAGGAGGGATTACAGTCAAGATTAAGTGAAACTCGGAACGTTGAGGGTAGTCAATAAAAACTTGTCCAGAGAAAGAAAAAAAACAGTAGGAACAGAGTTATTACTTCTACTGTACCAATATATGGGTCATTTTATTTTCTACAAGATATTTACAAGATCAGGGTATCCGAGTGGGCTAACAGAAGCTCTTCGTCAAAGTGTCGTGTTCATTGTCCTGCGTGTAGGTGGAGATGATAATCTATAAAATATGTCCCACTGAGATGACAATCTCAGTATGAAATATTGAGGTGGGTTTTATTGGTCTTGAAGTTTGTCGGTGGGGTGTTGGAACACCCACAAGGGACAGGAGGCCGTTAAAGCTATTATTGTTGGATAGTATGTCTTGAAACAAGACAGAATTTTTTATTTTTTTATTTTCTCGATTGGGCAAATAATATAGTTATAAGGACTTAGAGGTTATAAGAAAATATTTCATCATTGACTAGTTGTAAATTTGAAGCAGGAACTCCATAGCAGAACATGGAAACAAGAGTAAAATATCCCCTGACATTTTATTGAAGTCAAAGCTCCAGGATATTTAACAAGGGGAACTAAAGTGGTTTAGAAGGGGCTGTAGGCAAGAAAGAGTAGCGATATTTTATAAATATTAGGTACACAGAATATAGCAAGCTTGTTCTTTTAAATCCATATGCGCGTTTTTAGTGCACATAAAAGGTTTTGTATAACTATTCTTAATCTAAATGTGGTGCAGTTTTAATTAGTTCTGATAAATAAGAAAACAAATGCATTTAGGAGCTTAGCTTGTATTTATTCTCAGTCCCTAAAGACATGGGATGTGTGATCCCCAGTGGGTACAGGAGGAGGAAGCCTAGATAGCAGCCCCATGGACACTTAAAAACCATGTATCTTCACTGGTCATAGGCTGATGTAACTCTGAGTAGTTATGCACAAATGCACTAGGTACTTTGTTTCTAGACCTAGTTGTTTTTTCCTTTAAGGGCACTGAAGAGTTAACTGGGTCACTGGAGAGCACAATATGAAAAGTCTATTGCTGAGAAGAAGAAAACCATTAACAAGATAGGTGGGCGCCTTGCTTTAAATACTGGCTACCTGGTGGATAAAGAGAGACACCAATAAAAAATGAGCATAGCCTTTCTTTAAAATGGAGGATTCATTTCTAGCTCATAAAAAAGAAATTGGCGGACCCAGGTAGAAGTGCCACAAAGCTCTGGGACCAGACCAGATGGTATTCATCCAGGATTCGATTGGAGTAAAGCCAGACGTTGCAAGATGAATGTTTGATTTTGGGTTGCTAGTGGATGTGAATATTTGATTTTGCAAAATTACTTTTTATTAATACTTCCTAGAAGGTTATTATGACTGGGAGAGGGCACATGCACAATTGATGGATAAATACTTTTTGTTGGGTTGTTGAGAATTCTGGGTTTTTCACAGAGGGGTTAAACTTTTTGTCTTTTTTCAACTAAGCCATGTACTGTAAAAATGAGATGTCCTCGTTTAATATTATTAGGGAACTTTTAGCCACCCTCATATGTTATAATGTAATGTACCCCCTGTTGTTAATGATAAGGATAGTAGAAAGCAATAAGGGAATTCTGTGACCATTAGATCTACATAAAGCAATGCAATGTGCCGTTGACAATTGACTACATTTTTATTGGCAAAATACTATTTTTGGGAACTCCCAAAGATCTGTAGTTGGAGAAAAGGCACAAATTTACAAAACTAATTACAAACAGATTTCCCCAGAAATAAAGGGGGTTTACTGATAGATTTCTAAGTTTCTATTCCGTTTTAATGTTGCTACTTTTGGGGGTTTACCCGCTGAGAAATCTCCCCTCTCTAAGGAAATTCAGGTGCCATGATATTATACAGTATAAAGTGCCAGATAATTCCCGCTGGCAATAAAACACACATTAACAAAAAGTACAAACTCACATTGTACATTGTTTGTGTTGTTCCCTCGGTATTAGTTTTGTGTTTTTTTACAGATTCATTGGGTTTATTTTATGTTTTATTAGTTTGATCGCTCGGCCCTCCTGGCACCTAAAGAGTTAAAAGTCAGTGCGAGATTCATAGAGGTGAATTGTACAGAGAAGCCTGAGGCTCCTCCTATCGTAGTGTCAATGGCAGGGTGAGTGACAGGAGGGCGTAATAGGGGTTGTGGTATTTATTGGAAGGGGGGAGGGCAGTTTAGCCAGTTTATTACATGCATTTGGAACAGATATTAAGGTATCTTCACATTCGGCCCTCCCATATGCCTTGAGCTTTTTTAAGAAGCTTATCATGCGCAGAAGACGGGCCAGTTAGTTATGGAAACAGCAGTCAATCATTGGTTGTGATGTCATCAGTCACAGCATGATGACAGCATGGAGGGAGGGGCCAGGGAACACCTCGAAATTCGGGACAATAATTATCCTTAAAAATATCCTGGTTAGTGATACAGTTGGTAATAAAGTGCTGAAGAGATCAGTTGGCGGTTGGGCGAGGTAACTAAAAGGACCAGTTCTTTGTTTTAATGGTGGGACGTGTCCTTTAAAGACGAGAAAAGGAATATGAACCTTGAAGAAGAGAAGGTGGGATTATTATGGTTCCCCAGTCCCACTGAGCTTATAGACCATAGTCACCTCGATCCGGGCCAAAGGAAAATAACAATGATTGGATTGAGTCATTATTAAGAACATCAGCAGATTGAAACTTGTGTTTTTCCCCCGTATTGAAGTCTGGGAGCTCGGTTCGCCTTTCGCTGGATCGGCGCGCTGTTGGCAAACCTTTTAATTAAAAGATCGAGGAAATCTGTTATTGTAAGTGCTGAGAACTGAATATACAGTTAATCAAGACGAAGGACTTGGGTTAGAAGAGAACTGGTGCATAGGTTAATCCTGGAGAGTTTCTCAAGCTCTGATTGTTACTAACACAAATTCTGCTTTGTCAACATTGTGCAGAGCTAAGTATGGAATCTTCTAAATCTAGTTTAACTTTGCTCGCAAACACCCCACAAGCATGCAAACATGGGAATAAGGAACCCTGAACTCTACATTTAACCCTCACCAACACTGATTACCCATGGGCATGAATGAAAGAAATCTAGAAATGTCAGGAAGGGGGGATATTGTTTACTCTGCCACTCCACATTATCAAACTGAGATTTGGTAAGAGGATCAGCCCCAAATCCACCTTATTTCTCAATATACAAAATAAACCATTTAAAGAGTAGGCTTCTGGGTAATCCCTGATACTATTTACCTAGAGCTGAAGCACTCTTTTTAAAGGAGTTTAAGTCAAGCTATGTAATAACTCAATAAACAATAAGTGCAAATTTAACCCTTTCTTGTGAGCCAGCTGCAGCAAGTGGTAACATTGCCCATGTTTTTCCTGTTAGAAAGAATTCTATGGAATTAATGACCTATGAAGCAAACTCCGTTTAAAAATAAAATTTAAAGTTACACCAAATAACTTTGTTCCCACATTCACAATGATACGACAGATTTGTGTATCCCCTATCCCTTTGCTGTGGCTGTTGGTTGGTGATAAATTGACCAATGAATACTAGGGGTCAGCTCCTATGATCCATTGCAAAAAACTTTCTGCTCTTCAGCTGGCTGGCAAAAAAACTGCAGAGCAATAGCAGTTGATACTGGGGCCAGGGGTCCAGGATGGGGAACATGCTCACAAGGCTGTAGGATATGGCAGAAACACGGGCTCTTAGGATCAGGATCCATTTATTACATGTGAACTGCACACTTTTGTACACTTTAGGGTACTTTAAACTAATTGCGCTTGTGTATAGAATGAAATTACCCAGCGGCTGGTCTGAGAATAAGAATCGAAACCTCATTTAAATATTTTAAGGCCACCAAAAGTATATATTGAGCACAACAGCCACCAAAGTATATTGAGCACAAACAGGTTAGAATCCTAAAAACACCGGTTATGCAAATAATCTCACGATCTACAGCCGTGCAATTTTTCAGCGTTGGTTTCAGGGTGGAAATAATCCAGTATTCATTACCCCTATAAGAGACACTTCAACGGTGTACACAGAAATAGAAGTGCAGGGGATAGAAAGTTCAAAGTTCAGAAATCAATGAAGAAATTCCATTCACAGCCAGCGGACCACCAAGAAAACACATTATTCCAATAATCCCAAGAAGAAGGCTCCATTGTACCATTGATATATGTTTCTGCTCCATGTTCCAAACACCTTCACTGCATAATAAGCACCGTACGTTCTGGTCTTCTACGATCTATGGCTGGGAGATTTCTTCTACTTCAAGCTGTGACGCCTCTCGCTATTCAATGAGAGCGACGGTATAAAACTCCAGCTGTATTAACGACGTCTTATTTATTAATATGGATGGGAGACCAAGGGGAATACGTACTGACAGTGTCACGTCATGTTTAATCGATAATAACCGGGGAATCTTTTACTGGGTAAATACTGATATAATGTTGATAATGGAGACTAAAATGTCTCGTATCACTTAATAATCAATCTACTATGTCATGAATTAATATTCTAATCCTAAGGAAAGGCTGGATTTGATTTTCAATCTCGTTTTTATATTTGAATAATAAAAATATTAACTTGGCTCTGGTGTGGACTGTGTCCAATTCATTCTTTTTGGATCAATGAACGACGGTACCTTCATTAAACACACTGTGAATAAGACGGAGTATTGCCAAGTTTCGTAACAGGATTACACGTCTACATGACAGGATATGTGTACTGGGGTCTAAAATATTCAACAGATATAAAGCTGAGTGTAACTCAAGAGAGCTCACTGTTATTGGGGTAAAATATGTACGGGCTACTATTACTAAAAATACATAGCATAAACTGATTTGGTAACATTATGCCATGTAATTTTATTCCAATTAAACCATTTAAAAACCCAGTCGATACAACCCAACCAAAAAGCAAAGTTTCGCATTTTCTCTCCATCCACCTTACCGGGTCTCCTATTTCATCAGACAAAACCACCGCTCATGGACACACATGGACAGGCACTATGTAACCCTGGTAATTAATACAAAATTAGCCATGGCAAGGAGGAAAACTTTCAAAATCAAGTCCTCTTCATTTCCACACCAGTTACAGGACCAATTCATTGTAAATCCAACAACAACAAAAACTGTATTGTGGAATCAAAAAGTTTAATATTCACAACATAAATCTTCAGTCCTAATTCCTTTTTTACATTACATGACGTATATAATATTATATAACATTATATTTATACAATGTATCGTTTCTAACAAGCGTATCATCCATTACTCCCAGTTTCAACTGGTCATGTTTCTTCATTAAATTAAAGTCATGATGCTTGTACTATTGAAGTTCCCGGTGTGACTTATGAAAAGTTCCGATGAGGCTACTTATTCCCCAGACGTGTTCTATTGAGCCTGGGTTGGCACACGCGTGCCGCTGGATCCCACGCTTGGAAATAATAGACCATAAATCAGAACAGGCCGCGGTCTTAACTTTTCAAAACGTTCCAGTTCCATTCAGGGAGAATTTCCTAAAATATTTTATTTCGAAAGGTTAAAACCACGAGAACGGTTCGGATTTTCTCGCCGGTTACTGGGGGATATGAGACGGAAAATGGAATTGCAGTGTTTCCATTAAAAATAAAAATCAGTTTTTTTTTCCCCTATGCCATTTATGACATCACCAGAGGATCTATTAAAGGGAATTATTTCAGCGCAGGAACAACCGCCATGACAGGGTATCACATAAATTCATTAATGTGTTTTACCCTTTTCACAAATTGATATTTAAAGCAGACCAGATAAAATGTCATTTACTGGAACGGGACATTGGAGTTTAGTGGACAAGTTGACACAAGATGGAAATTTACATTGCAGTTTTTTCTTTCTCCGTAAGTGGGGAAATGGTGTTTTAACCATTGGGGACAGTTTAACCCCTTCACTGCCCCTCTAATCGGGAAATTCCATTTAGTCCATTTTTGTCAGAATTTGAATTGAGCACCCCCATTTCCTGTAGACTGTAATCCTCTTTGGGCAGGTCCGCTCTCCTATTGTATCACGGTATTGCGGTAAGAACTCATTCACTATGTTTATTTATTATGTATTTACCTTGTATTGTAATTGTATTGACTTAGTATAACATGTATTACCTGTATGTATGTCTGACTATGTTACTTGTAATGCGTCACGGAAGATGTTGGCCGCTCATATAAATCCATAATTAATATAACATGAAGCATCCCCCAAGAGGTCTTGACCAGAATAACACGTTAGATTCAGAAGTTAAAACATTTTTACAAGAGTTTCTGAGATTAGCGTCTCATATCGACTGAATGGCTTGATAAAATATTAGCATCGTTTAAAGACACATTAAAGGAAAAAGTTGCACTCAATAATTGAACTTTCCTTTATGTATTGATGAAGCCTGGAGGTTAAGGTAAGCTATGTCTACTCCCGTTCTTCAATCAATAACTCAGGAGCCTGGGCTGAAGGTAAGATACATTTTGCGTGATCCAATGCTGCATTAATCTCCGACGGTTCCGGTTAATTCTCTATAGCGCTCATTGATTGTGCTATGCGTGATAAGGGGAAATTAGAGCTATAAAGCCTTGATTTGGAGTTCGGCAGAGGTGGATCGCGTGAAAGGTAAATATACTTACCTTCAACCCGGGCGGCTGACTGTATATATTGATGAAGAACGGGAGGTAAGACATAGCTCCTTAACCCTAGGCTTTAATCATACTTAAAGGGAATAGGTCAATTTGGGAGTGAGATATTCCTTTTAAACTCTGTTAAACAGACTCCCTACACATCGAATAGTACAAGGGTGAGGATGGAAAACAAAGAGATTCCCAGTGTTACAGGTAATATTTATAGTCGTTTATGGGTTTTCCAACAATTTAATGAAAAATAATATAAAATTAAATATTATTACACTTTGGTTAAAAATGGCCATGGTCAGGGGTGCCCTTGTGTTGTTTAGTCCACCACCCCGAGCAGACAATAGTTACAATATTGTGAATACGTTGCCATCATACAAGGTCCCGATCGGTGCGGTCCAGAAAACAATTCCTCTTTCAGAGCTTCTTCACCAGAATTCCCCCTCCCAATCCCCTTTATCAAGAAGATTAGAGGTCAGAGGCCCATATTTCAATAAACTCGTGGTATCAGATTGGTGAAGTTAGGGACCATCTCTAATAGATATCACTAGATCCAACAACGTATTCGTCTAGTTGAAACTTCTACATCTGTTTCTGAAAGAAAATCTCATATAGAAAATTAAGAACTTGATGCTTCTTTGGCATCTGTTGGCTTATAACATACACCAACCAATTAATGCTTCCTGTACACAGGTCCACTCAGATTGTTTTGCAAATCGTTTATATTCCATCTATCTCATCTTTTAAATTGGCTTCTTTCAGTTCCTGTTTAACATACATTATAACCCCCTCCTTCTTATTAACGATGTCATGTCATGTCTAAAATAAAGAGTAGATATCCTTCAATTTACGGTCAGCATGTGAATGCCTTTAGCCATTGTTTTCTGACGGATACGATCAAAGCATACCTTTCTTTAAAGCTATTAGTGATTTTTTCCCAATTTTTACAGTAGTTTCTTGCATATTTGTAAACATACATTTTAGATTATCATTCCAACTTACTTTCCAAACTTGGACATAAAATGCCTCCTATCTCTCCGCTCCCCTCCCCCTCTCCCTCCCTGCCCCTGATCCATAACTTCTCTATCTACCCCTGTTTAGTCAAAACAGTACACCCCCTCCAAACCTAGTTTTTAAAATCCCTCCAACCCCCTAGCCATCAGTCTCCCCCAAAATAGCTGCGACCATCATCATTGAGGTGCAGATACGGTGCGTCTGCTTACTAAAGCGCCTGTAGCAACAGAAAAATTCAGCCACAGTTTTTTTAAAAACCCAAACCCCATTCTTTACACCCCCCTCTTTAGCCACGCATTTAACTCCTAAGCTCCCATGGCCTCCTAGTGTTAGACGTGGCGCGGCAGTATTTCTGGAAATCACTACCCTTGAGGTTTCTAACTTTAAAAGGGAATCTCCACTCATTAATAACAAATTTGCATTTCGTTGTATGAAGAACAGGAGGTAAAAGAGCTGTGTCTTACTCCCGTTTCGTTTCAGTAAACAATCAGGAGCCAGGAGAGAAGGAAAGGAACTAGCCGACGGCTGCTCCCCGTGTTGACATATGTCTGGCCAAGGTTCCCAGGGACTCTATATTGATGTGCATAGAATACAGAGTCGTCGGACCGTGCCAGACTATAGATACATGAAGATCGTTGGGCGCTATATAATCCACAATAATAATAATAGATACCTTTAAACTTGATAAACCATTTTTTTAAACTCCTGATTACGTAGGGATGCCCAAACAAAGATTGCTTTCATTTGTAGGTATTTTATCTATGACAAATTTTCAAACATTCTTTTATCAGTAGAATTTTTGTTGTTGGTTTTCTCCCCTGTGTCTGACATTAAACTATTTACAGCACTTTAATAGCGAAGAGAAACATTCCCGCTGGCCTAATTTTCACATTGACCTACAAAGGCATTCTTTAATTTGTGTCGTCATTACAACTACTTTTGTCTTTAAAATCAAGTTTCCCAGATTACCTCTTAAAAACGATTGTTCACTCGAAAAGTGTAAATTTCTTAATGTATGATGACGCCCGGAATTTAAGGAGCTATGCCTGACTCCTCGTTTTCAATCAAGCTGAGCCGAGCCAGGGACGAATGGAAGTAAGTATATTAACCTTTGCGCGGTCCACCATGCATAGATGAAAATAGCTACCTAAAACTCTCCGGGCTGAATCAGATCAATAGCATTAAAGGAAAATTTCCTCTTTCGAGGTGGAACTATTCCTTAACTACCCAATGCAAAGAAGGGAATATTGGGATTGTTGGATGTAAAATACAAATAAAATGTGTAAGATTATTACAATAGATGTGGGCAACACTATTAACGAACGGGAAGATTGCAATAAAGTTCTTATCATTGAAAACGGTGCTAATTTCCCCAACCAAATTAGATGTTATTTACTATTTGAAAGCTAACATTGATTGGGTGGGGCAATTAATTAGCACCAGTTTTAACATAAGAACTTTTATTGCCATTCTCCCTGTTAGTCCATAATAACATAAACCATACGCCTATTTCACGTCTTTGTGTATAGAGCGAAAAAAATGGAACAATATTCTGTGAGTTTTTGTAGGAGGAAATTCATTATTACAAGTATCGTTTTATCTAATTGGTTCGTCTAAAAGTAAATTAGTGGGATTTCAGGTGTATCTTAACATTCACATGCTTATGAAGAGTCTGGTACCTTATAAAAATGGACAATATCCTAGAGGCTTCCCGGAGGGGACCACTCTGCTTCCAACTATTCCAAAGCATTGCGCTTTTCCCTTTACAATGAATCTCTCGACTTGTGTTAAGCAAAAGGACTAAAAAATAAAGAGTTTTGGATTTAAGATGAACTGTAAGATTGGTTGTGTTTAGATTATCAATTCATATAACACGTGTAAATGATTACACCACCACATTTATGAATTCAACCATGTATGGAAAGTATAGCGTGGGTCTGTCTTTAGCAGGAGATACGCCTGATCGATAATGGGGGAATAAGTAGATTCCCAGGTAATCGGTAGAAACAGAGGAAATAGAACCAGATGGAATAAATCATGAGGGTTTCATCCACTGTTACATCACAAATAAATGTAAAACAAAATGGAATCCTTCATGTCACATTGACTCTCCTCATTGATGGAATGTTTTTCCACTAGTAAGTTCAAGTTTCAACACAAACCGGGAGGTTGTGAAATTCCACTAATCTGGGCGGAGTCAAAAACTTCTGAAAAATTCAACTATCAGTATCCTAAAAGTGCAGTTGAAATCAATACAGCCTGTTTTGCTTAGAGTTAGTATCCCTCCTCTCTCTTTAACCAATCCTCCCACTCCATATGACCTGACTTTCTAGAAACACAGCAATACCACCTTGTCAAAATTGACACAAGTACTACAAGCATACCACTGGACTATATTACTCTGCACATCCAGGCTACAAGCAACAAAAAGAAAAAATATTGCTTACTGATGACAAGTTAAAAGCAAGATGGCTTCAGATGGGAGATCAACACAGTGGTGGTTGGGAAGAATTATGTTTCCAGTAATGGCCAATTTTAATTTTTTTGTTTTTTTAGTATAGTGCCCTTTAACAGCAAAAAAGCAGTTTTGTAACGGTTTCTAAAAATGGTTTGAGTGTTTTTAGCCCACTTTGTAGCACATATGCGATGAAAATGGGGGATCGGGTGGGCAAATTAATGACATAAAATTTTTACATATACCCCAATTCTCTCTTGAAGACAAGACAATTGGAGAAACGGATTCTTAGATGTCAGCAGAAGGGATTTGAACTGTGTTGACAATGTAAAGCCAGGATCTCAAAGGCCATGGTCATATCTACAAAAACCAAGTAAAGTATATTTAAATGTAAATTCTTATGGGGTGCAATAGATGATGTCCGAACTTCACACCGCTCGAGGAATCCGCAAATTTTCGAAAAAATTCGAAAAATTCGAAAATCGCGAGCGGACCCATTAAAAATTTAAAAACCATCGAAAATACGCGACAATCCTCGAATTTGTAAATTTTAGAAAATTACGTATTTCCAGAAAATACGAGGAATCCTCGTTAATTTCGGAAAAATGTATTTTCGAACAAAAAAAATACAAAGCAAATCCTCGTCATTTTGGAAAATTTTTCGAAAGTGACGAGATTTCTCGTTATTTTCGAAAATACGAGAAATCGCGGTTCGGGAAGTCCTGAACAATCCGGAAAACTCCGCCGTTTGCGAACGGGATAATACACGGCGGATGGACGGGTTCGGACCGAAGAACCGGCCATCCTAGGAAGCAAAAAACAACCAAATTCATAAAGAAATCAAGTATCAGTGGGTTCAGTTTGTACCACCATTAAAACTCACCTCTAATCTTAAACGTGCCCAATATGTAATTCTAATATACTCCACCATTCTATTGGGTTCCCTCAGTGTTGGATAGCCTTAAATCATCACACTAATTATATTAACCACATGGAAATAACTCAAGACAAAATCTTTTACACTGTAAGAATAAGTGGGACAAAACTCTGTGGCCCTAGGTTTGGACAAAACTCTGTGGTCTAGTTTAAAACCACACCTCTGCTTGTATAAGTGCCAGTTATATAAGTGCGCAAGTTGTCTCTTATTGAAAGAGAGGGGGAAATGTTTCTTCTTCTTTTATTCCTGCCAATCCGATATCTAAAAATTCTTTTTATAACAGTACAAACCTTTGTTAGGTTCGATACAATGAAGTGGCAGGTGGAGAATCTTTATAGAAATGTGAAGGTCGCGTAGAATAAGGTGGTTGGTGTCTGTCTGCTCCGGGTTTAGAATCAAAAAAAAATCGCTCTACACATCTTTTAAGATTTATTGCAGGCGATTATTAAAGGAGTACGGTAAACCGGCTTATTCCCTCGTATTCTGAAATAACAACATCTTTATGGGTAGATAACAGGTTTATACCAGGTGATTTATTCTTGTAGCAAAGGTTTAATTTGGGGAAATAAAAAACACTTAAGGGAAACATACAACTAGCTTTTTACTAACTACAACATACTGTATTAAAAAAAAAACCATCAACCAGTTACAAATCCTCCTAAATTATAGGCCTGAATGGAATGAATCTATCTACTACGCTTTAACCAGGTCAAATGCACACAGGAAGCCATTTCATTTATCGCCTTGTGACAAACAGAATATGTTTAAGTGCATGCGTCAGCATTCAAGACATTACGCCAGGAAAGGACAGTGCACCATGTGGAAACCTTTGGTTTGTATATTGGTGGGACAACTACAAGAGCATAGATAATACAATGTAACCATAAACCACTCAAACTCAATTAATGTTTATAGGACATTACATACTAGATGATACCCAACCAGCTCTAAGCAGTAATATTATGAAATTGATGTGGGCTAAGTTTAAGGGAAAACTGTGATGTACAAACATATTTAATTCCGAGGCCTATGTATTTACGCGTTTATAAAACATTATTGGATTGACTTTCTCATTGGATGTAACCATGACTACTGGGAAATTGAAATTATTCATTAAGGGGTGGAAGATGGTCCAGTCATACTATTGTGTCTGATAATCACCTTAAGTGACTGTCAAGAACTAACGTCTGGTAGCAATGCTTTTTGCAGTGGTTTTTCTAGATTAGCGCCTGTGGCCTCAAAGCTGATACCAGCCAGCGTTTCAATTACGTTCATATCAAACTTGCCAAAGGGGCCGAAATAAAATAAATTGAAGCTCTTCTCAGAGCTTTAGTGTGATAATGGGAATGTCTCTCACCACATGGAGAGTCCTCACCACATGGAGATGTCTTTTCACCACATGGGGAGTCTCTCACCACAGTGGAGATGTCATTTCACAAATGGCAGAGGTCTCTCACCAATGGAGATGTTTTCACACTGGGATGGCTATCCACCACATGGAGATGTCTTACCACATGGAGAGGTCTTCTCACCACATGGAGAGGTCTTTCACCACAATGGGATGCCAACAGGAGATGTTACCCATGGGAGTCTCTCCCACATGGAGATGTGTCTTTCACACAACGGTCATTACACTGAGAGGTGTTACCAGAGGGTCTCTCACCACAGGAGATGTCTTTCATCAACATGGAGAGGTCTCTCACCATGGAGATTGTCTTCACCAACATGGAGATGTCTTTCAACCACATGGGGGCGATGTCTCTCACCCATGGAGATGTCTTTCACACATGGAAGGTCTATCACCCACATGGAGATGTATTTCACCACATGGGGATGCCTACCGGGGTCTCTCACCACAGGAGAGGTCTCTCACCACATGGAATGGTCTTCTCACCACATGGAGATGTCTTTCACCACTGGAGATGTTCCAATGGAGTGGTCTCTTCTCACATCCAATAGAGGGGATCCCCCCCCTTATTAATGGGTTTATTTGAACAAAGGAGGATAGGTAAAACTATTGATTCCTTAACATGACGGTATTGAATTGTCTGTCTACCTAATCTGAATGTAAATGCCGACGTCAGCTTTGTGAAAGAGCAGAAGTTCCAACCAGAACGGCCATTAAGTTTATAATTGTCAGAGATGACCAGAAGATTGAAAGCTCACATGCAAATCACCACTGGGACATGAACAGACTCGTGAACGTAACTTTTTAAAATTTATTAGAGATGTGCTTTGGTTTTTTTTAATATGTATTTGTCTGGGTTCTATAGGCAGCCTTTGATGAGGACTCTAAGAAGAATAGAATTTATTATCTGAAAATAACGAGGCGGCCACTTCTCCAGACGGGTGTAAGCTTTTCCTGAATTTGTATTTTCAGAAGGTTTCGGTGTGTCACCTCCAAAAGTAGTCTTAAGAGTATCTACAAAAAAGGACCAGACACTTGTATCTATTTCTGATCTTATAATTCATTCTTGTCTTAGAATTAAATCTAGCTTCCTTTCCTAGGAATAGTACACAAGGTAACAAGTTAGTGTTAGACTAAGAGGGGCAAAAGAAATCGGTTTATATGAAGAGCTTGACAACTCTGCAGACAAAAGAAGTTGAAAGGTTAAAAGGGGACTTTGGTCTAACGAACTGTTAGTTTAAATGGAAAGGCCATTTCCTACCTTTAAAATGAGCCATCAACACCTCTCTATGTGCTCCACAGGCCCAATGATATACGAGAAATGACTGACAGAAGTTAATGGGGTGGGAGGCGTGAATCCTGAGGCTTCTCCTGCACCAGTGCCCGCTGGCGAGCACAGCTCTAAGACTCCTCAGTGGGTAAGGGAGACAGGAAAGAAGTCCCTCACTCCTTTCGACTTGGGTTGAAGTCTTTTTCAGTTTTACTCGTTCTACTCTGCCTGATAAAGGCGTTCCACGAGTTTTCTGTAGAGGAGGTCTGAGTTGGCCAACAGCCACCAGCGAGTGGGCTTGGCTTGAGGCACACCGCTTGCGGGCTGGACTATGCACCACGCAAGGGGGCAGGGACTTATTGCACCCGCAAGTTGTGGGGGCTTATGGATCCCGCGGGATGGTGGGGTTTTAGCACGCCCGGCCGGGTGTGAGAAGCCATGGCAACCCGTGGGTGGGTGGACACAGTTTTTTGGCGCTTTGTAAGAGAATGGGCCAAGGGGGGACTGCAACTGAAGGGACAGGGTCTCATGAGTGGGAGGGACAAGGGGGCTTGTAAAGGGGGAGGAAAGAGACACAGTGGGCAGATTGACTGACATGGTTTTAGAGCAGGATGAGCAGGAAGTGCAGGAGACCCTTCTGATGCTGATGCCATAATCACACCACAACAATGTAAAGATCTTCAAAACTATGCAAAATAAACATTAGAATAAATGCAATAAATCTCAGGAGAGAAATTCCTATCAATTTACCTAAAGTCATTTTTGGGACCACGTTCCCCTTGTAAAAGATAAAAATGTCTGATGGCTGGAGAGGTGAACACTCATTTAAAAAGTTTACATCACTTCTCTAATATGAGCATATATGTGCCCATGTCAGAAAGAAAGCTACAGGTTAGCAAGTGGAGGTGATACTGTCAGCAGCCATACAGGAGCACAATATTCTACTGAGATCGGCAATAACAAGTTAAAAGGGATGGTGTAGTGCTCTGTTATTATAGAGAGAGAGATTATAAATATAGATCTCTGCAAACTACAGCCTATTAAACATATGGACTGGGCATCTGAGAGAGGGCACATTGAAAATTAAATTCGAAACTATCGTCTCGGCTGAGAACATCTGCCATCTGTAAAGGTTCAGTACACGCCAGTGCTAAGGACAGATGTTGTCTATCAATATCACGCTTAGAATGAAAGGTATACAATTTAAATGCCAGTGTAAAAGACACCTAATAAAACTTCATCTTCCCTTAAACAGTACTAATCTTGCCAAAATTGAAAGGACCTTAGTGCTATTCACACAGAAGGCAAAAAACCAAGGATATTGGTAATATATAATCATTCTGATTCCTTTGTGATAAATGTTTCGTGCCGCGTTCAGGGGAAACATAAATTGTTGGCCGGTGATTTACCATGTCACAGAGCGAACGTTACCAGAAATAAAACCATAGATGTCCTAAGAAGGACCAGGAAGAGAGAGAAAGAAGAGGCAAGAGGGAAACGTTCCAAGTGAGAGAACATTAGTTCTGCTCAAAGTATTCCCAGTTATTAACTAAAGGGTTTCTGTAAAGTTCTAACCTGCCAACATCCTTAAATTTTCATCAAATGCCGTGTCATGTAGGCTAATTGGTGATTATAAAAAGAAAAGCTCTGCAGAACCTAGATAAATAAGAAAAAAAAAAATAAGAAAATAATAGATTAGGACACAAGATACAGACACAATTATAAGTTCCAAATGACGGGACTTTGTAAACTATTGCAGATAATGTGCGGCAGATAAGATTGCACTCTAAGTAATTATTGTAATACTACACCAGTTTTAGTGAGTCATGGACACCAATGAAATTGCTAAGCACCAAAATATAAAACTTTAGACTAGTAAAGGTTTTTTTAAGGCAGCCGATGGACATAAGGTAGGTCACTTTAAAAAAATGGCCTGAAAACCAACAATCGGTTATAACTCGAGTCAATCGCCTACCTTCAGTAATTCCGGTGGCCACCGCTAGCGCTTGTGACTGTTTCTGCAGGCAAAATAAGCATGCTCGGGGAGTTGTAGTTCAAAACATCGGAGTGCCAAGGAATTTGAGTATCTGTTGTGGGATACTGTATATTAAAAGGCAATAATGCATCAAAAACAATACAGAATCAGGAGGATGGTCTCCAATTGTAAAGAAGCTTGCGCTTCTGATTCTTTATTGTTTTGTGAGGCTTTAATTGACCCTTTAAAATGGACAGAGAATTCCCATATAGCAGTCCCATACGGTAATAGCCAAATCCAGTATGGGATATTACTGTATGGGATCCAATGTCCAGTTTTTAAAGGGACAACTGAAGCTAAAAACAATACAGATCAGAAGACAAATAGTGGTCACATTTTTACCTTTGGTGTTATACTCGAAGATCAATCAGGTTTTTACTCGCTTTTTTTCAGGTAAAAAATAGGTACCTCTGTTTCTACTCAGGTCAGTTATACTTATAAAGATAAGATTCTTTCCAACAATCGCGAGTCCTAATTGCTCTTATTACCACTGGTGGCACATTTAACCACATGCCCATTCTGTTTCACTGCCTTCAAAGCAAAACACTGTACGGAGGATTCAATAAAAAGTCTTAACGTATAAAAAGTGGTGCTAATTTTTGCCCCAACCAATAGATTTTAGCTTCCAAATGTTAAATAAACATTGATTGGTTGGGGCAAAAATTTAGACCATTTTAACCGATAAGAGAACTTTATTGAGTAACCCTTGCTTATTGTTTATAAAATGGTGCTAATTTTGCCCCACCAATCAGATACTATTTAACATTTGAAAGCTAACATCGTGATTGGTTTGGGGACAACAATAGCACCAATTTTTATACGATGTTAATTTGATAGATCCTTTATTGAATCTCTGTTAGAGGGCTATTTCTAATTTTAAAGTCATGTTGTAGTATGTGCTATAAGAATTTGGGTGAACCTGATAATCTCTGAGTATTACAGTAGCTATAGAAAAAGAAATGTGGTTAAATCAGTCCTGTGTGCAATTTCATAATATACCTGGAAATCCGACTTCATTTAATAAACAGAATCAGAAAAACTGTAAATCAGCTTAGAAGTTTAATTTAAACAAAATGAAATGTGTTTTTGACTAATCTTATAATTAAAATGGATTTGTGGCTCTCGATCTTTCCAACCCAATTTTAGAGATTTGGAAATAAAGGGAATAGCTTACAGTATATTTAAACACTTTGGATGGAAATGGTATAGTTCTAACGGTTTGGTGATGTTTTAATGGAGAGTCGCTTTTTAATGCCTTGCCACTTGATTCATGCGTCTGTCGAGGAACGGAGGAGGATATATTGTGTGATGATTGTCAGGTATATTAGGTCAAACATAAAAGTGTAAGGAACTAAATATTATGTAGGACGGGGGAGATTAAAAAAAGAGAAAAATTCTGCTAATCAGCACATTCCTACACTGGCTGTCTTCCGAGGAAAATAAAAAATCCGTTCCATGATAAAATTCATCTATTCTCGTATTTCGTTTACCAAGGAATTCAGTTTGGAATGTATTTGAAATGGTGTATCGAAATAAGAAACAACAAAACAATTCAATTTTGTAATAAAAATTGGAAACACATCACCCATTGCATTCTGTAGGATAAACTGATAAAATGCTTGAGTTGCACTCCATTATTTGTCCTAACCTTATCAATGGCGACTTCACCAATATCATTCTGATAAATTATCTGTCAGTACTTGTCCTGGAACTCTTGTAGTTACTTGGTAGGTATTACAGAGATCATTGGCGTAAAAAGCAGTTAATGCTGGATGTGACTAGGAAAGGCAGGGGTTAAATTCTGACAATCTCCCATAGACAAAGTAACGAACTTCTATATGACACTATGCATGAGACCAGAGCAAGTGTCTGCATGTGGAAACAGATGATGTTGAGTTTTATGTGGTCTGTGGTAATATCCTTCTGGACATAATGATCTATGGGATTAGTGGATGATATTCTAGTGATGAATTAATAATCTACCAACTGATGAGGCATCAGCTAGAATACGCGTGATGTGGACCTCCAGATGATTTGACATATCAATCCAGAGTGATTGAGCATAATTGATTATCTTTTCTATGGTTATAATGTTAGGCCAGTGTGCAGATCATATGATACTTGTATGGGGCCTAGGAATGTGCATTGATTTTTCTTTTCTGATGTGTTAATGTATTGCCAGTGTGAGATAATAGTGATATTGTATGGGGCCCAGAAAGTGCATTGTTATATTTTTCTTATGTTTATAATGTATGCCAGGTGCAGATAAATATGATATTGTTAGGGGGGATCGGAAGTGTACATGATTAATTTTAGGTTAGTGTAAGTATTGCCGTGTGCAGATAATATGATATTGATGGGGGCCCAGAAATGTGCATTGATTATCTTTCTATGTTATAAATGGTGGCCAAGGTGAGCAGATAATATGATATTGTATGGGCCTAGGAATGTGCATTGATTATCTTTTCTATGTTATAATGTATGCAGGTGCCAGTAATATGATATTGTATGGGGCCTAGGAATGTGCATTTGGGGGAATTATCTTATCTAGGTTTTTAAGTATGCCAGTATGCAGATAATATGATATGTATGGGGGGGGGCCTAGGGGAATGTGCATTGATTCTCTTCTTTAGTTTTATAAAAGATGCCAGGTGCAGAAAGAACTGAATTGTATGGGGTCTAGGAAGTGTATTGATTTCTTTTCTATGTTTATATATATTAGATATCTGTGATATTACAGTATAATATGATATTGTATGAGGGCCTAGGAAGTGCATTGATTATCTTTTCCTGATGTTATACATATAGATATACTGTTATAAAGATAATAAATTGGGCCTGGAATTGATTGATGGTTTCTATGTTTTCATAAGAGGTGTAGATATTCACTGCGGTCAGCGGCTCCCTACCCATAATCTATACACAGTGGGTAGAGTTAGAGATGAAATGTATATTCTGCAAGGACATAAAGTCATGATAAGGTACCCAGTTACTGTAGATCTCACAGATGTTGAAAAACTATTACTCCACAGCATTTCTGGCTATAGAGTTGATTCTGAGTAGTTTTATTAAAACACTCTGGATAACTACTGGTGTACCTATCCCTTGTCACGATCAAACAAGAAAATAGTTGCAGAGAAGGGATTAAACTGAGCTGAGGGGCTCAAGGGAGGTATGTTAGGGGACAGTAGAGTCCCAGGGTAGGTGTGTAGTTTGGAAGTAGAGGCCCATGGTAGGTAGTAGTGGGGACAGTAAAGGCCCCATGGGTAGGTAGTGGAACAGTAGAGGCCCATGGATAGGTAGTAGGGGGACAGTAAAGGACAGGGTAGGTGGACATAGCCACCATGGGTAGGTAGGTTGGGGACAGTAAGGCCACATGGGGGTAGTTAGTTGGGACAGTAGAGGCCCATGGGTAGGTAGTTGGGGACAGTGCGTAGAGGCCATGGTAGTAGTTGAGGGACCAGTAGAGCCCAGGGTAGGTAGCTGTTTGGGGACAGTAGGCCATGGGTAGGTAGTGGGGACAGTAGAGTCCCATGGGTAGGTAGTTGGGACGTAGTCTGAGGCCCATTGGTAGGAGTGTGGGGACAGTAGAGGCCCATGGGTAGTGGGAAGTTGGGGACAGTTAGAGCCACATGGGTAGGTAGATTGGGGGCCAGTAGAGCCCATGGGTAGAGGTAGTTGGACAGTTAGAGGTCCCATGGGTAGGTAGTTGGGGACAGTAGAGGGCCCATGGGAGGTAGAGTGGGGACAGAGAGGGAGCCCTAGGGTAGTCTAAGGGGGACAGTAGAGGGACCACAGGTAGGTAAATTGGGGCCCAGTGTAGAGGCCATGGGTAGGTATTGGGGGACAGTAAAGAGGACCAGGGGTAGTAGTTGGGGGACAGTAAGAGGACCATGGGTAGTATGGGGACAGTAAGGATAAGGGTCGGTAGAGTTGGGGACAGTAGAGGACCCATGGCAGGTAGTTGGGGACAGTAAAGGGACCATGGGAGGTAGTTGGGGAACAGTAAGGCCCATGGGTAGGTAGGTGGGACGGAGCAGTAGAGGCCATTAGGTGTTTGACGAGCAGTCACACAAGTGCACAGCGACGATAGGGTACAGTACAGTAGGCACACAGCACGTGCACGGACAAGTAAGAGTACACCATGAGGCCTGGTGTGGGGACAGTAGAGGCCCATGGGTAGGTGTGTAGGGGACTGGGAGGGGAGTGTTGGGGACAGTAGAGACCCTGGGTAGGTAGTAGGGGAGAGTAGAGCGGGCCCATGGGTAGGGTGCTTGGGGGAGGTAGAGGGCCACTGGGTAGGTAGAGGGGACAGTAGAGCGCATGGGTAGGTAGTTGGGTAGGGAGTATATTAGATAAATTATACATTTTACTCTATACCAGGGAACTCCTTACGTGGGTCTACATTTTTTTTTTAAATATAACTCCCAGCATACACTACAGCACTTACACTATCAGAGGGTCCAGGGAATTTAGGTTCACACATGGGATGCCATGCAGTTGTAAGACCCTGCTATATATTTAGTGGTCTGGTTGGGTTTGTTTCTATGAAATGTGGTTGACTTGAAAAACATTTATTTTAACTTTTGGGTAAGAACGAGGATTTAGAAAAGAAGGTTCGGGGGCGGGTAAGGATTTTTGGGTCAGGGTGTGGGAAATTGAGTGGTAATGAGTGGTACCCAGAATTCACCTGATAACTCCAGTCGGGTCTCTTGTACCTTATATAGAACAGAACTCCTAGTGACTCTTAATATCCTTATAATTTACAGTTAGGGGTATCATTTCCCTTTATACATGAGTCGGTACCCAGATCCCTGTATAATTCAGTCTGTGTCCTTGCTACCTGTTATATAGACACAGAGAATCCTCAGTGACTTCGAATATCCTCTATAATTACGTAGGGGAACATTATCCCTATACATACATGAGTGGTACCCAGAGTACCCTTTAAACTCAGTCTGGTCGTGTACCTTTATATGACACAGAAATCCTCAGTTGACTTCTAATATCCTGTATAATGTACAGTAGGGGAACATACCTTATAATACATGACCATTGTTGCTAAAATTAATTACATTTTCTGTTTTTAAATAAATTGGTGTTTCGTGGCAAGTCACAGGAGGGTGCAAGGATCTGGATGCCAAGTATTTTCTAATTATGGGTTAAGTGACAAACTATTTATTGTAACCCAATGATGAAGGGAAGAAGATATTAACACAGAAACCCCCAGTAAGAGAATAATTGGGCATTCAACGAAATGTAAAAATCCATCAGGGAAGAACAAAAAATAACGTGAAAGAGAGTAACACAATGGTCTATCAGAGGAAGGGAACCTCGAGTAGAAGAAATGAAATGATGTGCTGTTCTCTTATTTTATTTATAAACTACAGGAAGAGAGGTCAATGGGACCCCACAAGGAACATAGGAATTTCTATAGATTCGGTCACCCCCCAGGAATATATAAAAAAGATTAATCCCACCGTTATAAATATGGGTGGATTTAAAAGGAACGCTATCAATGTCGCCATTTTGTTATCGCTAGTCTGGCAATGGCGAGGACAAGTGTTATTTTCGATGATTTATTTAAAACGGTGGGGTGGTTTCAGCCCGCGTGGGCAATGCGCAATTTCAGAAAAACACGAAATCTGGGGAGAATCGGAAACTGAACAAAAAATAGTAATAACACCCCACCCACCCCCTGGACTTTATTTGTATTTAAGATTAGGAGCCCACCAGGGGAATAGTATGTAAGTCTTTTGCAATCTTTATACGGAGAGGAGAACTTAGCCAATGGTTTACGGTGGGTTTGTAACATCAATGTTGCACATAAATTGCTGAACGTTACAATGTTTGGTGGAAAACATCAAGAGGGCCCTTCGTGCTGTGTTTTTTATAGAATGTTTGGGTAGATTCCTGGTCCAAAGCACCAAGCTAACTCCCATCCAATAGAAAACAGATTAATCTCCAAGGTCACATGGCATCGTCCTCACCATCACACACAAAGAATAATGATCAAGTACACAGCCATAAATGCAATTGGAACTTACGCTTGCCCGTTTAGGGGTCTGAAGAAAGTGATATATTGCTGATTAGAAGGCGGCCATAGACCTTCCAGAAGTGAAAGGATTTCATAGCAATAAGGAAAAATCGACCGACAGTGTAAATAAAAAAATGGTGAAACCAAAATGTTGGCATTAAAAAGCCATCCGGGGAATGTTCAATGCGTTCACGTTGATTTTAATTAAGGTATCGTAAAATATGTAAGAAAATGAACGAAGGTTTGTAGGAGGAAATCATTGTTGTTTCCTAACACTTTTGCCTATTAAGTACAAAAGGGACTTACTGTCTAAAAAACATAAATAGAATTCAATCAGTGGTCTGATGCAATGGTTAATAGCATTAATACATTCCTCATTAGTTATGTTCCATAGAAACCACCTAATATTACATTTTCTCTAAAGTTTCCATTACTGTTCTTTTAAGTATAAAGGATAGAACGATAAATCCAGAAGGAAACTCTGATGAGGAATAAGGTTGGAGAGAGAATATGAGTTTGAGAAGGCAATAGAACCAGGACTAATGATGCGGAGGAATGATGAATAGGACTAATGGAACAGTGACAATGACAAGAGATAGGAGGGTTAAAGTAAAAGGAAGCATAATCATGTGATTACCACCATATGTGGTTCTCTCCTGGTTTTGTAACAAGGAATTTCCACCGGGGACAAATCATTGGACCCATGAGGACTTCTGTGACGGTAACCATGTGGTAAGCCAAAAATAGTCTTATCGGAACAGTGGGAGTACCATCTATCAAAGTTGGTATTATTCTACTGTTCCAAGACAACAAGTGCAACAAACTTTACAAATCACTGGGAATACGCCCTGGTATTTTTTTTAATCAAGAAGATAGATAAAAAGATAAGTTACAAAAAAGACACAATGAATTAAACAGGTGTACCCACCAACAACACATATTTGTAGCCAAGGTGAATCAGGGCTTGTTGAATAACAATTATTCCTGGTACGTGTTTATTATAATGACTTTAACCTGGAATCTACAAAAAACACAGAGCATCGCAGGAAGGCGAATTCAGCGGCCGTATATTAAACAAATCCTTAGGACTTTCTTTTCAGTTCTCCTAAACCAGCAATCGATGAGGAAACGCTCCAATGCAGACAGCTGCTGTACAAATAATTTATGAGCTGCAGAGACCTAACCAAGTCAAACATTCCAACCATTCTTTGAATTGACAGTATTAACCATATAAATCTTATGGAGTCTGATGTAGAGATAAAGGAAAGTATGGTAATTGGGAAAGCAGTGCACGGGCAAATTACAGGTCCCTTTGTTTGGGGCTCAAATGACAAAGTAGCAACAGTTGTATCCCGAATAATCAAGTAAAAGCAAGCAAAATAAGGGGGTCGGAAGAATTGGCACCTTCACTTACAAAACAAGGTGCTAAAAACTATGCTGTTACCTGCACAGACTTGGCAAAACCTTGAAAAGGGTGGACATGGGGACTGTGCCGGTTCCAAAGTGAACGCGATTCGGAGGCGAGGGGGAAAACAATGGGTTTCTCAGTTTTGTGAGATCCGGCAGAAATTAGAGAAATTTCGGTCTGGATGAAAAACTGTGAAGAATTGGTATGGAATTTCAGGTTGCAATGTATCGCAGATTTAGTGCAGGGCTGTGAAAATAGAATAATTTTAAGTTTGTGATGAAAAGTTGAAAACTAATTCGAAAAGTAGGGAACAGGTGTAGAATTTGAAAAACAAAAAACTGTCGCTTTGGGATCAGTTGTGATTTTCAGGGCAAGTGTCAGGTGTATTTTGTTTAACTTGACGTCTTCTGTGGATGATTCCTTTAATAGTATAGTACAGTACAGTAACAGTACAGTACAGTATGCGTACAGTACAGTGTACAGTACAGTATTAGTATAGTACAGTACGAGTACAAGTTCAGTATAGTATAGTACAGTTACAGTACAGTATAGTATAGTACAGTATAGTATCGTGATAGTACAGTACAGTACAGATAGTAGATATAGTACAAGATAGTACAGACAGTAGTATAGACAGTACAGTATAGTATAGTACAGTACAGTATAGTACAGTACAGTACAGTATAGTACAGTATAGACAGTACAGACGTAAGTATAGTACAGATAGTACAGTACGTAGTATAGTATAGTACAGTATAGTACGTACAGATAGTAAGTACAGTAAAGTTAAAGTTATAGATACAGTTCAGTTAGAATAGTACAGTACAGATAGTATTAGTACAGTATGTATAGTTACAGTATAGTATAGTTAAGTGATAGTATAGTACAGTGCAGTATAGATTATAGTACAGTATTAGTATAGTATAGTACAGTATATAGTACAGTACAGACACTATAGTTACAGTAAGTATAGCTACCATTATAGTATAGTATAAGTACAGTACAGTTATAGTATAGTACAGTATAGTATAGGACTTTATAGTATATAGTGCAGTATAGTACAGTACAGTATAGTATAGTACAGTATAGTATAGTACAGTATATCGTAACAGTATAGTACAGCTACAGTATAGTCGTATAGTACAGTATAGTATAGTTTACAGTACAGTACAGTATATAGTACAATACAGTATCAGTATAGTACAGGTATAGTATCGTACATACAGTATAATACAGTTATAGTATAGTAAGATAGTATAGTACAGTAAAGTAGAGTATAGTATAAGTACAGTATAGTATAGTTACGTTATAGTTATAGTACAGTATAGAATAGTACAGTATCGTAAGTATAGTATAGACAGGATTAGTATAGTATAGATAATACAGGTTAGTATAGTATTATAGGCAAGTAGTATAGAGTAGTATAGTACAGTATAGCATGGTTCAGACAGTACATTATAGTACAGTATAGTATAGGCAGGATAGTTAAGTTACAGTACAGTATAGTACAAACAATATAGTATAGTACAGTACAGTAAAGTATAGTAATCAAAGTATAGTGATAGTCAGTACAGTGTAGTATAGTACAATTAGTACGGTACAGTACAGTTAGAGTATAGCATAGTACAGTTATAGTACCAGAACAGTATAGTATAGTACAGTATATATAGTACAGTACAGTATAGTACAGAACAGTTAGTATAGTATAGTAAAGACAGTATAGTACAGTATAGTATAGTATAGTATACTACAGTAGATGTATAGTATAGTTACAGTACAGTAGAGTACAGTCAGTAAAAGTACAGTATAGTAATATTTATTACAGAAACAGTATAGTATGTACAGTACAGTTATAGTACAGTATAGTATAGTACGTAGTGAGTATAGTATAGTACAGTATTACGTAGAGTACAGTAGAATATAGTACAGTGATAGTGTTACAGTACAGCTATAGTAAACAGTATAGTACAATAGTACAGTATAGTACAGTATATATATAGACAGTAGAGATAGGTATAGTTACAGTATAGTATATGCTTGTGAATGTCCCATTCATCCAGGTCATGGTAATCTTTGTATTCAATTAGATCAATGGACTGAGTTTAGTTCTTGAAGGCGTTTCGCTAGTTATCCGACTGGCTTTTCTCAATTCAGAATGACTTTTGTACAAGAAATCTGTGGCAATTGATGTATCGGAAAAATCCAATTAGCATATCACAGCCAGGTGTTAAGGGCGTGTGATTGGATAGTGGCTAAAGAGGTGTTATAGTAACGCCAGAGTCAAGGGTTGTTAAAACACATGTACATCGGACAGACAGTTGGTTGTCGAACCCCCACCCACCTTATTGTAGGCTTGGTTTCTTTATTCACAAAATGGCCTCATTAACACCTCCCGTTGAACCAGTCAACGTTACCTTCGACCAGTATGTTACATTACAATCTTCAAAGGTTGTCCTTATCCTTAAGATGCAGATACACGGTGAGTCCTGACCACGCGGACTCAGCCGGACCCGGATTGTATGTGTGGGAGAGACCAAACAGCGAACTGCATCAACGTATGGCCCAGCACAGAAGAGCCCAATTCTCGGGCTCAGGACTCAAGCCGTGTATCTGCATCTTAAGGATAAAGGACAACCTTTGAAGATGTAATAGTAACATACTGGCGAAGGAAGGACTGGTTTTAAAGAGAGGTGTTAAGAGGCCATTGCGTTTTTAACACCTTATCTGGGCGTTCCTATAACACCTGTTAGCCACTATCTAATCACACCTTAACCACCTGGTTGTGATATGCTAATTGGGATGTTTCCAGGTACAATAATTGCCACAGATTGCTGACAAGTCATTCTGAATGAGAGATGTCCAGTCGTGTATGACTGATGCGAAACGTCTTCAAGACTGACATTTTCAAGTCCAGTTGATCTAATTGACTACAACCGATATACAGTATAGATAGTATAGTACAGATATAGTACAGTAGAATATAGTACAGTACAGTATAGTATAGTATAGGTAAAGTACAGTTAGTACAGTTACAGTAGTACAGTACAGTACAGTATAGTACACATATAGTATAGTACAGTACAGTATAGTATAGTTACAGTTACAGTACAGTAAGTACAGTATAGTACAATATAGTATAGTATATAGTATAGTATCAGTTATAGTATCGTACAGTAAGTTGAGTAGAGTATAGTATAGTAAAGTACAAGTTATAGTATAAACACAGTTATAGTATAGTATAGTACAGTAAGATAGTACAGTAACGTATAGTACAGAACAGTATAGTAAAGTACAGTATAGTACAGTAAAGTAAATACGGTTACAGGTATAGTATAGCTATGGTACAGTAATAGTACAGTATAGTATAGTAAGAACAGTATAGTATAGTTTGTAATACAGAACCAGTATAGCATTAGATTGATAGTACAGTACAGTATAATATTAGTATAGCATATATAAAAGATAGTACAGTATAGTACAGATATTAGTACAGTACAGTATAGATAGTATAGATAGCTAAGTAAGTTATCAGTACAGTATAGTAAGGGTTACAGTATCGTATAGTATAGTATACAGTACAAATAGTTAGAGTACAGAACAGTATAAGTAAGTACAAGTAGGTAGCTACAGTAAAGTGAATACGGTGACAGTATAGTATATGTAGGTACAGATAGTACAGTATAGTATCGTACAGAAACAGTATAGTAAGTGTAATACAGAACAGTATTAGCATAGTATAGTATAGTTACAGTACAGTATAATATAGTATAGCATAGTTAATACAGAACAGTACAGTATAGTACGTATTGTACAGTATATAGTATAGCCATACGTACAGTACAGTAGAGTTATAGTACAGTATAGTACAGTATAGGTAAGTAAAGTACAGGTGTATAGTAAGTATAGAAATAGTATCAGTACAGTATAGGATGATATAGTATAGTACAGTACAGTATAGCACAGTAACGTATAGTACAGTATACAGTATAGTACAGTATAGCACGGTAAACGTATAGTTACAGTGTACAGTATAGTCGGACAGTATGTAGTACAGTATATATAGTACAGTCTATAGTATAGTAAAGTACGTATAGTACAGGTATAGTAGAGTATAGTACAGAACCAGTATAGCATAGTATAGTATGTACAGTATAGTACAGAAACATATAGCATTATAGTACAGTTTAACAGTACAACAGTAGCATAACGTATAGCATTAGTTAATAGTAGCAGTCATACGTAAGTTAGACAGTATCAGACATAAGTGTACATGATAGTTCGTTGAGTACAGTATAAGTATAGTACAGTACAGGAAAGTATGTACAGTACAGTTAGATAAGGATAGTACGGCTACAGTTAGCCTTAGTACGTAACAGTATAGTACATAACAGATAGATAGTAACGTATGTAATAGTAAAAAGTTACAGTATAGTACAGTCTAGTAAGTTATAGTACAGTATAGTACAGTACAGCTAACGGTTTATCGTATAGTACGGTACAGTATAGTATTAGTACAGTACGTATAGTACGAAACAGTATAGTATAGTACAGTATAGTATAGTAAAAGTACAGTATAGTTACAGTATAGTGACGTATAGTACAGAAACAGTTATAGCATATTATTAGTATAGTACAGGTATAGTACGAACAGTATAGCATTAGTACAGTACAGTACAGTACAGAACAACAGCTATTTATAGATACTTATAGTTGTACAGATAGTATAGTGATAGTACAGTACAGAACAGTAAAG
>JAACNH010003318.1:0-30039 GCA_019447015.1 Hymenochirus boettgeri
TTATAAAAATGTAAAGAATAAAAGGTTTTCAGGTGGTAGTTCTGACTGTCACGGCAGGGGCACTGGTCCATAGAGAAAAAAGAGGGGCAGAGGAGTGGAGGTAGGTTAAGATAAGTTTATGCATTTGCATTATGTTGAACATTGCAGTAGGGCCTTTCCGAGAGGGCAGTAGGAGAAGTACAGGGAAGCACATCGAGCCGTGTTGGGAGAGGCTGATTGCTGCCAGAGGATAGAAACGTATAGACCCTATGGACCAAAAAGGAGTGAGGTTATAAACCTTGATGTTCATTAAATGCACTTTAAGTTGTTCTAAAAGGAATTAATAAAAAAACCTGTGGCCGTTGGTCCTATTCAGGTGTCCGTGGTCTTTAATCTAATGGAGGTTGGTTAACGGGAGGGGGTTTCAGGGGCGGAGTTAAATTGGCACTATCAGTGCCATGTATAGTCTCTAATACTCACATGTACATTAACATCTCATGTACAGTATAGTCTATAATACTCACATGTATATTAACATCTCATGTACAAAATAGTCTATAATACTCACATGTATATTAACATACTGTATATACTCTATAATACACAAATATACATTAACATACTGTATACAGTCTATAATACACACATGCACATTAACATCTTGTGTCTAGTCTATAATACACTCATGTACATTATATATACTGTATATAGTCTAGAATATATATTACTACGTTTATTATACTGTATATAGTCTATAATATACCATTACTACTTATATATACTGTAATATAGTCTAGAATATATATTACTACGTTATATATACTGATATAGTCTATAATATATATTACTACATTCAATATACTTATATAGTGCTATAATATATATTACTACATTATATAACGTTATAGTCAAAATATACATTACTACGTATATATACTGTTTAATAGTCTCATCTAATATATATTACTACGTTTATATATACTGTATATGTCTATAATATATTACTCTAGTTATATAACTGTATATAGTCTATATATTTACTAACTTATATCTATGATATAGTCTATAATATATAATTACTTACATTCTATATACTGTATATGTCATATATATTACTACATTATATTCTGTATATAGTCTATAATATTACATGACCTACATTCTAATTACTGTATAATTCTATATATATATACTACATTCTAAAACTGTATATAGTCTTAATATACCATTACTCATTCTATATACGGTATATATTCTATATAATATTCCTACATTTATATCTGTATCTAGTCCTATAATATATATTATACATTATATTACGGTATATAGTCACTATAATATATTACTACATTATATAATACTGTATATAGTTCTAATACATAGCACCATTATTTATATACTGTATATAGTCTACAATATATATTTCTACATTCTACACTGTATATAGTCTATAATTTATATATATTCACATTCTATTATACTGTCCATAGTCTATAATATATATTACTCATTATATATACTGTATAGAGTCTATAATATGTAATGTTATATTACTGTTATAGTCACTAATAATTTATTACTACATTCTATAACTGTTATAGTCTATAATATATACTACCTATTCTTATACTGTATATATGTCTAAATAATTTATTACTACATTATATATACTGTAATATAGTCTATAATATATTACTACATTCTATATACTGTATATAGTCTATAATATATATTACTACATTCTATATACTGTATATAGTCTATATCATATATTACGTTTATATACTGTAATATTCTATAATATATATTACTTGATATATACGTATATAGTCTAAATTATATATTACTGTTAGTATATACTGTATATAGTCGTATAATATATTCATTACTTATATATACTGTATAAAGTCTAATATATATACTACTGCAGAATCTGTATTAGTCCTATACACATTCTACATTCTATATACTGTCATATAGTCTATAATATCTTACTACGTTATATATACTGATATAGTCTATAATATTATTACTACTACTTAGTTATATACTGTATATAGTCTATAATATATATTACTACGTTATATATACTGTATATAGTCTATAATATATATTACTACATTCTATATACTGTATATAGTCTATAATATATATTACTACATTATATATACTGTATATAGTCTATAATATATATTACCTACATTATATATACTGTATAGTCTATATACACTGCTACATCTATATATTGTATTATCTTATATATACATTAACTACGTTATGAGATACTGTATATAGTCTATAATATATATTACTACATTATTATACTGTTAAGTCTATTATATACATTGCTTACATTCTATTAACTGTATATAGTCTATAATATACATTACTACGTTATATATACTGTATATAGTCTATATATATATTACTACGTTATATATACTGTATATAGTCTATAATATATATTACTACGTTAATATACTTGTATAGTCTATAATATATATTACTACGTTATATTACTGATATAGTCTAATAATATTACTATCTATTATATACATTGCTACATTCTATTATACTGTATATATCTCTATATATACATTACTACATTATATATACTGTTACCAGTCTATAATATCCATTACTACATTATATATACTGTATACATTCTATAATATACATCTACATTCTATATACTGTATTATGTCTATAATACATTACTACGTTATATATACTGTATATAGTCTATAATATATATACTATCTATTATTACATGGCTACATTCTATATACTGTATATAGTCTATAATATACATTACTACATTATATATACTGTATACATCTATATAACATTACTACTTATATATCCTGTATACAGTCCTATAATTACATTCTACATTCAATACTGTATAAAGTCTATAATATAACATTCCTAGTTATATATCTGTATATAGTCTATGATACATTACTACCTATATATACTGTATAAGTCATTATATACATACTAGCTTATATTACTGTATATAGTCTATTATATACCGTACTCACTTTATATATACTGTATATAGTCTATTATATACTTATACTACTTATATATATACTGTAATAGTCTATATACACAGAAGGTGATGTTTATTTTTTTTCTCTTTTCTTTAAAGGATTTTTGCTTTTTCGAACACGACACTTGGTTAATATTTATTTCCACATTCGCTATAATATAGAGATTTCATCTCCTCTCTCCAGGGGCATTTCACTGGACCCACAATGTCACCCTGTGATGTTTACAGCTAAGTGGGTTAGGTTAGGAAGGTTTTCCCATAATAAACTTGCTCGGTCGATCTCCTTATATATGGGGTCCCGAAGGCATCACACAAGTATTAACAATTATCATCAGAAATGGACCAATCCCAGTACGGAAATCGTGAATTACTAAACTAGGGAGAGGGAAGGGACAGTTAGGAAGAGTAGAAGGGAGAGACGTTGGGAGGGGAGCGACATTATCGAGAGAGGAAGATACGACAGTTCAGGGAGATGGAACGGGTGGGGAGAGGAGGAAGGTGGGAGAGTTTGGGAGAGGGAAGAGACAGTTTGGGATGAGGCGAACGTGTTCTTAGGGAAGGACAAGACCTTAAGGAGAGGAAGGACGTTGAGGGAGCATGACAGTTAGGGAGAGAGCACAGTTAGGGATAGGGAGAGGTTAGAAGGGAGACACACGTTAGTGCAGCAGGGCAGCAGACCGTTATCGAGAGGAAAGTGACAGTTAGGAGTAGGAGAGACGTTAGGGAGAGGGAGAGACAGTTAAGGAGAGGGAAGATGACAGTTTTACTTCTTTAACGGTTGGATCTCAATGGCTCTCGCAGAGACTGAAGATTACTAAGGAAAAGTTAATTCACTCTCCAATTCCCAGAACCGAGAATAAAGAAACCAATGGAAGACTTGGCAGGATCCCACACCCCAATCTGACAGGCGTATTACTGCACCTTGTAGTTTTCTTTCTACCACTCTTTCTACCATTTTGCCAGTATTTCAATTTAACTCAACCATTTTGTACACTGTACTTCACGTTTTGTGCCCGGAATCCCATTTCTACAGCAGACTTCAATTTGTACAACCAAGACTCAATTTTTTTGTACACCAACTCCCTTTTGTACACCAGACTCCATTTGGTACACCGGACCTCCATTTTGGGTAACGGACTCCATTTTCTTCACCAGACTCCAATTTGTACAGCACCTTCATTTGTAAGCCGGTGTTCAATTTTGTTACACATGATCCATTTTGTACTCCAGACCCATTTTGGTTCAAAGGAACCATTTGTTTGCCCACGAACCATTTTTTGTACAGCAACTTGCATTTTGCTATTCCGAACCATTTTGTACACAACCCGCCCCATTTTTTACAGACAATTGGCTCCTACAATAACTTTTCGCATGTAATTTCAGTGGATTGTGTTATTTCTTACTGTCTAGGATAAGAAAGAGATTGTCATGGTATCTTAAGAAACCCTTGGCAGAGGCTGCACATAAGTTGGTCAAGTTATATAGCCAAATCTAATATTACAGACTCCCACCTAGAAAAAGCCCCCCCTACAGCCCCACCCCACGGTTAACGCTAATCCTGCATCAGACACACTATGTACAGTCATACAGACACCATCATACAACAGTCAATTCACTTTTTACGGCTAAAAAGACATCATTGTGCCCTCCACCTGATTGATAACAACACATTTCAAGGGGTCAGGATCTGCCATTAAAAATCAGGGCGAGGGGGAAAAATATTGTATTGACTGATAAACCACAGTTCATCCCAGTAAGGACCGATTTACAGCTGTTTATCATGAATTGGAATTTTCACTTTGCGCCTTGCTGGTATGGTGTTTACCTTTTCTTTATAGTGATCTGTCTCTTCGACTTCGCGCCCAGAACTACACCGTACAACGTTATGGACTTCTACGCAACCGTCCATGACCACTAGGCAAGCACATTGGCTGGAACAATGAACTGTCAGTCCGCAAAAGTATCCCAACCACAGTTTCTGTGACAGAGCGCGGGCCAGAACCATCGCGATCGGCTGGTGTTTTTCATTCTTCCGATTGTACATTCATTGTATCCAGTGTGTCTGAAGTTGTACAGTAATCAGATGCCATAATCAGACGGAACGTCAAAAACAATGGTTGTTCTTCGGCCCATTTATTGGATGTTTGTACCCGACGAAGCACCGCTAAAAGAAACAAAAAGGGAGACATTCTCTGGTGTTTGAAGGGTCCTATACGAGTTCATGTATTTACAACCGGTACTTCCCGTTCCCCCGCGTATCCAATCCTGAGCGCAATAACCGTTAGAATTCTGTTCATTCCCCACAGATTCGTCTCTTATATAACCAACATGCCTGTGCCATCGATCTTTGTTTTTCCGGAGCGCCACGCTTCTGTCCGGCTTGGTTGTAAAACTCACTGAGCCTTTGGGAAACACGTTTACGGGGAGGCACCGATTGGATTTAAGGTTCGTTCGGGGAGGGACAATAGTTTTCCCCATGTCTGTAGGGTCCCCGTATTCCCCATAGAATCTATGGCTGAAAATCCTGCGGTAATTTTGGGGAATTCGGGCCTTGATTTCCCTAATGAATATGTTTCGCACGTTTTCCTATGGACGTAATAATTCCCCACCCACCACAGAACGTCTGCGACCCCAATTATGATGCTGGAATTGGGACTTTCTGCACCGTTATTATTTTCTGTTCTCTCTTCCCGATTCCTTCTTTTTCCATCCTTCACCTCCAATTTAACCAGGAAGAAGATTGATGGAAACTAAAGATTCGACCCGTGCGATCATGATTCCCTTCCCAGCCCGCCGACACACGATTTGTCATGAACGCGTTCATCAGCGATAATTGGCCCGTGTAGGCCACTTTATCACCAAAACGGCATTCGGTTTGGGGAACTTTTGTTCGGGGGATGAACGACCATTTTCAGCTGATAAAGTGCCCACACAACTATCATCGGGGAAAAGTTCCTGTCGTCCACACGTGTGTCCACGGGTCGGGACCCACAATCGCCGTGATGTACAAACCTTTAAACTAACTTCCCCTTTCTGTTCTGGCTTCTGACCACACCTCGGGAGCGCTCCTCTAGCGAGGGACTCTGGGTAAAATGCGGACGCATTAAGACTATTTTTGTTTCATGGCTGCTTTGGTGACTTGCAAAACCGGTCTCCCTTTTTAATAGGTTGTGTGACTTAAGGACATAAAAAAGCGCAGCGGCTCTGGGTCCCCAATAGCATTCCTGGGATTGACAAGCGCGTTCCGATGTTTTATTTCTCCAACTCCTTCCGATGAACAGATCGAACATATTCATCATTTTATTATGTTTTAGCTTTGGATAAACCAGCAGGTGAGAGATGTTTTAAGTTCAGCCTGTTTGTGTTCCTCCTGATTCAGTGGCGGTGAAAAGAGAGCGGAACGCCCCCGCGTGGCCTCGTACATTAGCACAGGGGATTCCGGGAACATTGCTTCATGTGTTGTCCGCCATGAAAAGCCCCTTTTACTTCCTTCAGCTGGAGTGGATAATCTCCTCCTGTGTGGCACCAATCGGCACCAAGTCATACGGCGCCCGGCGGCCTACAAACACACAACCGGATTTTAATCATTCCGCCTCCCCCACAGGATTCTCTTTTTCCCCTCTCACCGGACAGGTGCGCATCGGCCATGGCGATAGCCACTCGGCTAATTACAAATTACCGTCATTAAAACGAGACGCGGGCTCCCCCTTTATTGTATTAACTGAACATAAAGGGTACAACGTTAAAAACGTTGTTAACATTCCAATCTGGTGAACAGTGGGCTATGGATGCTCTAGCTGAACTACAACTCCTCATCTGCATCTGTGTGTTTAACGGAATTCGGGGATAATAATCAGGTTTGTGGGTCACTACAAGATTCGAATTGCACTGCTCAGTGAGTTTCTCTATCGTGATCCCCTCATAACTTAGGTTTTCCGTTATTCACAATTCCCGTATGTGTCACATTGGCCATTACACTGGAACTGCAAATGCCTTATTGTTACTCCTGGTCACATGTGCAAGTGTACTTGTTCCATTTATAGACACACCCAGTGGCCTTATTTACTAAGATTGACCCGACTATGACCCCGTTCCGCATAGGATTTCATGGGATTCGGACTTTGCGGAGGATTTCAGACTTTTGTTTTTTGGGGGAATTTTTTCTGAACGCGCCAACACTGTTTCCCCGATAATCGGTTCAGAATTTTCAACTTATAATAAAATCCAAAATTTTGTCATTTGTCCGGAACTGTTCAATGAGTTTTTCGGGTACTGGACCGGGGATTTTTAAAGTTTTGGGCACCTGATACGTGTCCCATAACATCTCCATGTGGAAGTTTCAGATTATTTAACAGTACTTTCTACTGGTTGACTGCTGGATTGGTCACACAATGCTCAGATCCACTGAGGCAACCTCCATCCCCCCAGAAACCTGGGAGCCATAATGGACATATTTATTTTGCTAGAGAGACCTGATGGGCAGGTTTATGGTCATTGAATGTGTGTCAGGGAGAAAGTCAATCCGCATTTATTTCCTCCGATATCATTTTTATAATATTTCTGATTCACATTTCATAGCCCCAAACTCAGTGTTTCATCGTCCCTACCCCAGTTGGCAGTTTCAACTGGAGGCCTACCAGGAAATCTGAGACCAGGGGCCCATCACGAAGACTTTAGGGGCCCATTCAAACATTTTATCTTTATTTATCATTCATTTACATATCTTATGTTAAGCTGGTAACACCGCTGCAGACTATTGACAGATGGCATACAGGATCTGTAGATCTCCCTATAGGACGCTTGGGACTGGGGTGTTTCCCCCTCTGCCCGCGGCTGCCTCCTCTATAGGGAATCTGTTATAAATACAAGGGTATTGGTCTAATTAAGGCTGTACAGACCCCGCCAGCAATATGGCCCCGGTCCTTTGTTCAGACCTTTCCCTCCCTGTACAGAGCTGTGCACGTAACCTGTAAGGAGGGTCACACCCTAGCTCCTAGTGCACGTGGAAGGGTTCTCACCTTCCTGGGGAAGCAACCAATCAGAAGTGTCCTTGGAGATAACGGTCCCCCGGGTCCTGGACGGGCCTGGCGCCCCACACAACTGGAGGGGTAGATAAGCCCCCAGCCAGGTAACAAAAAGAAAAGAACTGTGTGACACTCTGTGTGGATCTAACTGGGTTTAGGACTAGGCCTGAGGTTCCGTCCTGCCCATTGAACAGAACATTATCAGGACTGTGTGGACTTTGTGACTAAACCTACTGGGGCCGTGAGTAACCGCTGTGTGAGGACCCACTTACTTGATGCTGTGGTGTTTAGTCTTGGGACTTGGTGGATGTTGCCCATACTGCTCCTTCTTAATTCGTGGACCTATTTCTTATTCTGTGTGACTTACAATTACTGAGTGATTTGTAATATTGTGTGGATTCCGTTTGCCCTCCGACCTTCTTGTGTATCCCATTTATTCTCCTCTTATTATTCCTGTCTTCTCCTGTAAATAGCTATAAATCAGTGTGGTTTCCCTTAAAGCCTGGTTACTTTATGTCCGGTGTTGGTTCTACAAACATCTCCTGGTGAACCCATAAAATTACTACGAAATTTTCGTTTTTTGTCGCACGTCCTATTCTGCGGCCACGTGCCGTTCAGGAAAAACTGTTCACGCACGATCGGTCCGGACAGTATCGGTCTTTATCGTATGTGGTGTGCGTACTTTACTCCTGCTGACTCTAACAGGCTTTCAAATAAAGGTCTTTATCGTTAAATGGTGCTATTTTGGCCCAATCAGATGTTAGTTTTTTCCCCAATGTTAAACAAGATCGGATTGGTTTTGGGCAAAATTGCACCTGTAAACTAACCCTGTGGGCTCGTCCGACACTGTCCTTGGATCCCCCCCTTATCTAAATCCTTTCCTCCTGGTTGTACACATTTGGCCTCCTAACCCATCTTTCCTGCAGGCCCTTGAAACACAGGCCCCCAGAAGAGAAGGAGACACAACTTAACTTTATAATTTAGCATTTAATAGAGACTGGGGATAAAGAACACCTACAAAACGTGGATTTTACTTTTCCTTTAACAAATAACGTCTAAAAAATAAATGTCCTGAACGTTGCCCTTAGAACTGTGGGTACCCAGGCAAATGCCCCCTATTAACAACTGCGAGAGGAAGCTTCGTCTCTTAGATGCTGTCACTGTCCCCAGGACGTGTCAGATGAAGTGAGATGGACAATGATTTGGTCCAGGGGGAGAAAAATTTTTCGACCTCTTCAAACAGAGCTGAGCTGAAAAATGAGTCCTACAGAGACTGCCGTAATTCTCCTTTACTTATAGAGCGTCCAGGACCAAGGCAGCATGTAGGGGGGTTTTGATTGACAGGATATTAAAAACATAATTCGTTTAGTATTTTGGTTCTAGTGAGGAGTCAGACGCCCCGTTACCAAGGGATGTGAGCAAACTTCATCCCATACCATAATATGGCATAGAAGCAGCCATGGCAGCTCACACCCTTTATAATGCTTCCATTGAAATGAATTGTGATGATCATTACTGTCAATCCCCTCCCTATACAGTGGTGATGTATTATCAGGTAAGCTTTCGCCTAGAGAGGAATCCAGATCCGACATTGAACCCCCTTGGTTCCGAAATCCGAATGATTCTCTGAATCCAGACGTATCGTGAAGACTTCGGAACCTTTTTCTATAATTATTGAACTTTTGAGATTATCGATAACGTTTGACAATAATCCCCCAAAATACGATCGGAACCCGAAATATTTCTCTATCATATTTTGTGAAGGATTTTCGACCGTTCACGGTTATTTTCGATATATTGAAAATTTGTTCCCGTTTTTTTTTTTGGATTTCGGGATCTTCGGGATTTTCCCGAATCCGGGAATCGAAAAAGGAACAACCTGGTGGTTGCAACCAATCTCTAGTTAGTCCCAGGTCTTACCCAAATTCTGGCGGTGGCCATCGCATTTCTAATCTTTCTGTAAATACGCTGACTGCAGGTTCCAATTTCGCTTCTACAAATCTCCCCCGAAATCTTATTGGGACAGTTCCTCTGTCTTTGTAGTGGAAACTCTCTGACATGTCTGACCAGTGGTTCAGAAGAAGGGGGTGGGTTTTAGAAAGTAACTACTCGGGTAGGGGCTTAGCATATTAATAAAATTCTGTGGACCAACTGACCACAGCTGTGGATTAAAACATTGTTGGTGGTTATAAAGGAGCCATAATGATATTTTCCAGTCTTATTGTTCTTATTTTGGTTTATTATTATTATTATTATAGGCGGAATTATTTATTCATCCTGTCTGATCTGTCTGACTTTGACCCCTAATTGTGCCACACGAGAAGGAGATTATTCATGTGTTGCACGGATTAACGAGAAAATCCCCTTTAAAAGATGTGATATGTCATGTAACCCCCCCCATTCCCAGGATTGGGCCGGCAGTGAGAGGGTTTAAGGTGGTCTGCTCGCCCCTGGCCGGACGTCCCATATCAATCAGAACATCGATTTTAAAAGCCAAATGTCTGTCACCTCAGTGCAGAGACGTTCATTGCTGCCTGTAATATCCCTCATTATTATTATGTGACCCAAGCGCGCTCTCATCTCCTTTATTTCCGTTCATATGCTACCACCAGCAGCTTCCTTTTATGCCGAGTCGACATTATCAGAATCGTTTTTTTTTTTTATTTTTATAAAAACAAAATTGGTGGCCAAAGCAAATTAAAATAAAAAACCCAACGGTTAGATTTCCCCTTTTTCCACATGTAAGCGAGACGCAGGCGTTTATATTATTCCGTTTTTATAAACTGAACTAAACACCCCCATCAAATGAACTATACCGTGTGTTAATGTCCCGGTCCCATCTTAGCTGCTATTGGTTTCAACGGTTAGATACGTGAAAAAAATTTTCACCTGGCCTGTGGGGGCGCTGATGGGAAATGGAAAAGAGAGGGGGAGACGAAGAGAGACACAGAGAGAAGGGGGGAGAAAGAGAAGGGGGATAGAAAGGAACAGAACACACACAGAGAGAACAGAGACGGGAGAGAAACAGAGAAGAAAGAAAAAAGCAAGAAGGGGAGAGAAAGATAGACACAAGGAGAGGGGGAGAGCAGAGAGGGGGAAGAGAGCAGACCCAGCAGACGAGTGGGGGAAGATAAAGAGAGTGGGAGAGAAAGAGAGACAAACATAGAGAGGGGGCATAGAAATAGAGTGGACAGAAAGAGACACCAACTCAGAGAAGGGGCGAAAAGAGAAGGGGAGTAAGAAAGACGCAACACAGACGAGGACGACCTAGAGGCAAGCAACCAGAAGGAGAAAGAAATAAAGCAGATATGGGGAGAGAAAGAGAGACACGGAGAGGGGGAGAGAAAGACACAAGAAACAAAAAACAAAGCAAAACAACACAGAGAGACCAGAGAAGATGGAGCATAAAAACATGAGAGAGACAAGAAGAAAGAAAAAAGCTACTTTTTTTCTCAGACATCGACGCCACACACATAGAACATACCACAGGAGCTACATCGATATACTACCCCAAGACGGACAAGGGAGGGGGCTATATAGATATTTCCTTATTAAAGGGGAAAGTGTTATTTGTTGTTTAATAAAAAGTCAATAAACAAAAACCAACATTTGCATTTTTTCTTGTTTCCCTGTTTTTGTGCTTTGTACCCATGGCTGCAATATGGTCCAGGGACCGAAAGACACAACGGTTATAAATTGCAGACACATTCTGTTGATGAAAAGGTAAATAATTCACTGCAAGCAAAAATAGTTTGAAGAAATGTCAATTCATCAAACAAGGTTTATTGTCCCTTTAAAGGAGATTATTGCTCTGTTACCCAAAAATCCCCTGTAAAACAAACCGTAACATGTATGTATATGTTTTATTTAATAGCGCCACTTGGGTACAAACAGCGCTGTAACATTATAACAATACAGATTTATCCGAATGTATGGTATATGTTTATTTACATAGCGCCCTCGGGTACACGCGCTGTACCTAAAAAACAATACAGATTTATACAGTATGTATGTATGTATTATTTATATAGCAGTCCACTTGGGTCCAGCGCTGTCATTTATAACAATTCCTTATACATTATGATGGTTAGGTTTATTTTTTATATGCGCTCACTTTTGTACACAGTGCTGTACAATTCTAACATACAGATTTATACAGTTGTAGTATATGTTTATTTATATGCGCCCCTTGGACACAGCGCTGTACATTATAGCATATACAGATTATACAGTATTGTATGTATATGTTTTTATTTATTAGCGCCGCACTATGGTGACACGCGCGTACCCTTCTAACACTCCAGATTATACGTAATGTATGTATTGTTTGAATATATATAGCACTCCACTTGGGTAGCACAGCGCTGTAAACATTATATCAATACAGATTATACAGTAGTATGTATATGTTTATTTATATCGCGCCACTACTCGGGTACACAGCCTGTACATTAGAAAGTAGCAATTATACATATATGTATGTATATGTTTATTTATATAGCGCCACTTGGGGTACACAGTTCTGTCACATTCTAACAATACAGATTGTACAGTATTTATGTTATGTTTTTATATAGCGCCACTTGGGACACAAGCGCTGTAACATTGATACATACAGAATATACGTATGTATGTATATGTTTATTATATAGCTGCCACTTTGGACACAGCGCTGTTACATTATAACCATACATATTATCAGTATGTATGTATTGTTTATTTATATAGCTCCGACTTTGATACACATCGCTGTATATTATAAAATCAATACAGATTATACAGAATGTAAGATACTAGACTAAAGTGATGGTTAAAAAAAAAACAAAATTATATAGCCCAAAACTGGGTGTGAGGGGGGACGCAGCGCCAGGTACATATAACAATACAGATTAATACGGAGAGGGAGCGTAATGTGGTGGTTGAGGGATGGGCGCTAGGGTTTTTTATTTTATAGTGCCACTTTGGGGACCCAGCTCTGTACTTATAACAATACAAGATTATACCACCTTATGTATGTATAATGTTTATTTATATAGGGCCACTTGGGGGGACAACAGCGCTGTCCATTATAAAATACGATTATCCAGTTGTCTGTTAATGTTTATTTTTATATAGCGCCACTTGGGGACAGCGCGTACATTATACAATACAGATTATACAAGTATTATGTCTCATGTTTTATTTATCATAGCAGCCACTTGGATACACAGCTCTGTATTATACATACCGATTATACAGTATGTATGTATATGTTTATTTAATATGCGCCACTTGGGTACCAGCGCTGTACATTTAACCTACAGATTCTACAGGTACGTATGTATAATGTTTATTTATATAAAGCCGCGCACTTGGGGGGGGGCCACAGCGCTGTACATTATACCAAATACAGATTATACAGTAATGTATGGCTAATGTTGATTTATATAGCGCCACTTGGGGACACAGCAACTGTACCTTATAACAATACAGATTATACATTATGTATGTAATATGTTTTATTTATATAGCGCCACTTGGTACTACAGCGCTGTACATTATACAAACAGATTATACAGTATGTAATGTTATTGGTTTATTTATATAGCGTCATCACTCTTGGGTATCAACAGCGCTGTACCTTATAACAATACGATTATACCGTTATGATGTATGTTTATTAATATAGGGCCACTTGGGGGACACAAGCCGCTGTAACATTTAACATACAGATGATACAGTATGTATGTATCGGTTTATTTATATAGCGGCCACTTGGGGACCGCGCCTGTACAAATTATAACAATCCAGATTATACAGTATGTATGTATATGTTTCATTATATCGCGCCACTTGGGGACACAGCGCTTTTACATATAACATACGATGTTACAGTATAATGTATGGTGTTTTTTGATTTGAGTGTGTACAAGAAGAAGGGGGTAGCGACCACTTGGGGACACAGCGCTGTACATTATAACAATACAGATTATACATTATGTTGTAGATGTTTATTTTATAGCGCCACTTGGGTAACAGCGCTGTACATTATAAACAATACAGATTATCCGTAGTATTATGTATCTGTTTATTTATTATATAGCGCCACTTGGGTACACAGCGCTGTACATTATAACCATACAATTATATACAGTATGTATGTTATATGTATTATTTATTATAGCGCCCTTGGGGACACACAGAGCTGTACATTATAAACAAACAGATTATCCGTTGTATGTATATGTTTTATTTATATAGCGGCCACTTGGGGACACAGATCTGTACCTTAGAAGCATTTAACAGATGATACAGTATGTATGTTATATATGTTTATTTATATAGCGCCACTTGGGTACACAGCGCTGTACATTAATAACAATACCGATTATCCAGTATGTATGTAATGTTTATTTATATATCGCACTTGGGACACAGCGCCTGTACAAACAAAAAAAAAACAAAAATTAAAACAATACAGATTATCAGTAGGTATTTATGTTTATTTGTATATATCGCCATGGGGTACAACCGCGCTGTACCTTATAACAATACAGATTATACATATGTATGTATATGTTTATTATTTATATAGCTCCACTTGATACACAGCGCTGTACAATTATAACAATACAGATTATACCGTATGTATGTATATGTTTTTTATATATCGCCACTTGGGTACACAGCACTGTACTTCTAGAACAATACATATTATAACAGTATGTACGTATATGTTTATTTATCATGCGCCACTTTGGGAGTAACCAGCGCTGTACATATACAATACAGATTATCAGTATTTTGTATAGTGTTTATTTTTATAGCGCCACTTGGTCACAGCACTGTACTTATTAACAATTACCTATTATACAGATAATGTACGTATATGTTTTTTACATAGCGGCCACTTGGGTACCCACGCTGTCCATTATAACAATACAGGAATTATACAGTATGTATGTATATGTTTATATTTCTTAGCACCACTTGGGGACACCGCGCGAACATTATAGCATCAGATTTTACAGTATGTATGTATATGTTTATTTTATATAGCCCACTTGGGACCAGGCTGTACATTATCAACAATACAGATTATCCAGTATGTTGTTATATGTTTTATTTATATAGCGCCACTTGGGGACACAGCGCTGTACTTTTATAACCATCCGATGAATACAGTATGTATGTATATGTTTCTTTATATAGCTCCACTTGGATCACAGCGCTGTCATTATAACAAATACCTATTATACAGTATTTATGTATTGTTAATTATATTAGGCCGCCACTTGGGTACAAAGCGCTGTAACATTATACCCTACAAAGATTATACCGTATGTATTATATGTTTTTTATATAGCGCCACTTGGGTACACATCGCTGTACATATAACAATACATATTATACAGTATGTACGTATATGTTTATTTAATATCGCGCCACTTTGGTACAACAGCGCTGTAAATTATACAATATCAGATTATACATTATGTATTTATATGTTTTAATTTATATAAGCGCCACTGTGGGTACACCAGCGCTGTACATTATAACAAATACCATATTAACGTATGTACGTATATGGTTATTTAATAGCGCCACGTGGGGTACAACAGCGCTGTACATTATAACAAGACAAGATTATAACAAGAAAGTATGTATATGTTTTTTTATATAGCCCGCCACTTGGGGGGACGCAGCGCTGTAAACATTATAACAATACATGATTATACAGTATGTAACGTATATGTTTATTTTAATAGCGCCACTGGTACACAGCGCTGTATCATCAACAATACGATTATACAGTATGTATGTTATGTTATTATTTAGATAGCGCCACTTGGTGTACACAGCGCTGTACATTATAACAATACATATTATCAGTATGGTAGGCGTATACTGTTAATTTTATAGCGCCACTTGGGTACACATCGCGCTGTCCATTTATAACAATACAGATTATATATACAGTATAATATGTATATTGTTTTATTATATAGCGCCACTTGGGTACACAGCGCTGTACATTATACAATACAGATTAACAGTTGTATGTTATGTTTATTTATCGCGCCCTTGGTACAAAAGCACTGTACATTATACAATACATATTCTCCAGTATGTACGTATCTGTTTATTTAGCATAGCGCCACTTGGGTACGCAGCGCTGTACATTATAACAATACAGATTATACAGTAATGTACTGTATATGTTTATTATTAGCGCCACTTGGTACACAGCACTGGTACATTAAAAAACAATCATATGAACCAGTATGACGTATATGTTTACATAGCGCCACTTGGGGTACGCAGCGCTGTACATTATAACAATACAGATTATCCAGTATGTATGTCTATGTTTTATTACATAGCGCCCTTGGGGACACAGCGCTGTACTTAATAGCAAACAGATTATACAGTTATGTATGTATATGTTTTAATTTTACAAGCCGCCCTATGTGGACCCAGCTCTGTATACTTATAACACTACAGATTATACAGTGTGTATGCTATATGTTTAATCTTAGCATATCGCCACTTGTGGACACAAGCGCTGTACTTATCGCCAATACAATTATACGTATGTATGTACTTGTTGTTATATATATAAGCGCCACTTGGGGGACACAGCGTCTGTACCTTATAACAATACCGATTATACATTGTGTATGTATATATTTATTTTATATAGCGAGCCCACTTGGGTACACAGCGCTGTACAATTATAAACATCCGATTATACAATACAGTATGTATGAATGTTTTGTTTTATTTCTATAGCGTCACTTGGGTACACAGCGCTGTACATTATAACAAATACAGATTTACCAGTATATGTTATGTATTTTATATAGCGCCACTTGGGGACGCAAGCGCTGTAACATTATAACAATACGATTATACTATGTATGTATATGTTTATTATTAGCGCCACTGGGGGACACAGCTCTGTACATTATAACAATAGTCAGATTTATCACAGATATGTAATGTATATGTTTTATTTATATAGCGTCCACTTGGGTAAACAGCGCTGTACAGTCTAACAATACAGATTTAAATACGTATGAATGTTTGTTAATATATTAGCGCCACTTGGTTTACACCGCTGTACATTATAACAATACAGATTCTGCAGTAATGTATTAGATGTTTTATTTTAATATATAGCGTCCACTTGGGGACACAGCTCTGTACATTCTAACAATAACAGATTATACAGTTGTTTGTATATGTTATATATCTAGCCGCCACGTGGGTACACAAAGCGCTTGTACCTTAACAATACAGAGATTATACCCAGTATGTAATGTAAATGTTTTATATTTATAAGCGCCAACTTGGGTTACCCGCCGCTGTACATTATACATACAGATTAACAGTATGTAATGTATATGTTTATAATAAATAGCGCCACTTGGGTCACCGCTAGTACATTATAACAATACAGATTATACAGTATTATGGTATATGTTTATTAGTTTCTTATAATAGCGCCACTTTGGGAGACCAGCGCTGTCATGTATAAACATACAGATTATACAGTATGTATGTATATGTTTAATATATATAGCGCCATTGGGGGACACAGCTCTGTAAACATTATACCATACAGATTCTACAGTATGTATGTATGTTTATTTATTATATAACAACAGCTCCACTTGTGGGTACCCAGCGCTGTACATTATAACATAAACAGATTTATACCTTATGTATGTATAGTTTGGGGTTTTTTATTTTATATAGCGCCACTTTGGGGACCCGCGCTGTGTCATTTATAACAATACAGATTATACAGTATGTACGCGTATATGTTATTTTATATCACCACTTGGGTATCACAGCGCTGTACAATTATAACAATACAGATTATACACGTATGTATTTATAATGTTTATTTATATAGCGCCACTTGGGGACGCCGCGCGTACAATTAAACAATACAGATTATATATACAAGTATGGTTAGGTATATGTGTAATATATATATATGCGGCCACTGGGACGCATCGCTGTACATTATCACAATAACAGTATACAGTAGTATTATATTTTTTTATTAGCGCCACGTGGGGAACTCAGCGCTGTCACATTATAACAAATACAGATTATACAGTAATGGTATGTATGTTAATTTATTATAGCGCCACCTGGGGACACAGCGCTTTACATTAAACAATAGCAGATATACTGTATGTATGTAGATATGTTTATTTATATAGCCGCCACTTGGGGACACCGCGCTGTAACATTATAACAATATCAGATTATAACAGTAGTATTTATATGTTTATTTATATAGCGCCACTTGGGTCAACAGCGATGTACATTATAACAATACAGATTATACAGTATGTATGTATATGTGTATTTTATATAGCGCCACTTGGGCACAGCGCTGTACATTATAACAATACGATTATACAAGTATTTATGTATATGTTTATTTCATATAGCCCACTTGGGTACCCCGCCTGTACATTCTAACAATACGATTATACAGTATGTATGTATAGTTTATTTATATAGCGCCCTTGGGTCCAGCGCTGTACTTATAACAATACAGATTATACAGTCTGGTCAGTATATGTTTATTATATATAGCGCCACTTGGGGACACAGCGCTGTACATTATAACACTACCAGAATTATACAGGTATGTACGTATATGTATTATTTTATATAGCGCCCACTTGGGAACCCAGCTCTGTACATTATAACATCACAGATTATACGTTGTAATGTCTCTGTTTGTTTCTTTACCTCTCGCGCCCCTTGGTACACCAGCGCTGGTCCTTCCTCACCCTACCGATTCTCCAGTCTGTCCGTCTCATGTTCTTTCATAGTCGCCACTTGGGTACCAGTGCTGTAGTCCATTTAACAATAACCGATTATACAGTTGACGTATATTTTATTTATATAGCGCCACTTTGGTACACCGCGCTGTACATTAATAACGTACAGATTATACAGTCTGTATTTATATGTTTATTTATATAGCGCCACTTTGGGGACCAGTGATGTACATTATAATATAGCGATTATACAGTATGTAGTAATATGTTTATTTATCTAGCGCCGCTTGGGGGGACACAGCGCTGTACATTTATACCAGTACAGATTATACATATGTATGTATAGTTTATTTTTTATAGCGCCGCTTGGGGACGCAGGTGATGTACATTATCATAGTACAGATTATACAGTATGTATGGTATATGTTTTATTTAAATATAGCGCGCTTGGGACACAAGCCGCTGTACATTATATACAATAACAGATTCTACCGTAATGTGTATGTTATGTTGTTATATAAGCGCCCGTGGGACACGCGCTGGTAACATTATAAAAATAACAATTTATACAGTATGTATGTTATGTTTATTTCTACAGCGCCACTTGGGGACACAGCGCGGTACATATTATAAAAAATAATCAGATTTAATACCAGTATGGATATTTTTAGTTATTACAGCCTGCCAACTTGGGGACACATCGCTGTACATTATAACAATACATATATACAGTAGTATTTATATTTTTATTTATACAAGCGCCACTTGGGGACGCAGCGCTGTACATTAATAACATACAGATTACACATAGTATGTAATATTGCTATTATCTGCGCCACTTTGGGGACGCAGCGCTTACATATAACAATATGCAGATTATACAGTATGTCCGTTATATGTTTATTTTATACAAGCGCCACTATGGGGGGACACAGCGCGTACTTATAACATACAGATTATACCAGTATGTAACTATAGTGTATTTATACAGAGCCACTTGGGGACCAGCGCTGACATTATACAATCACAGATTTACACAGTATGGTATTATATGGTTTTTTATACAGCGCCACTTGGGGACACGCACTGTACATTATAACCCTACAGATTCATACAGTAGTGTACGGATAAGTTCATTTATCGCGCCACTGGGGACACAGCGCTGTCCATTATAACATACAGATATCAGTATGTATGTATATGTTAGATTTATATAGCTCCCCCTTGGATACACAGCGCTGTACATTATAACAAATACATTATACAGTATGTATGTATATGGTTTATTTATCTAGCGCCACTTGGGGGGACACAGCGCTGTCATTATAAGCATCCAGATTATCAGTCTGTTGTATATGTTTATGTTCATAGCGCCACTTGGGGACACAGCACTGTACATTAATAACAATACTATTATTACAGTATTTACGTAGATTTTATTTATATAGCGCCACTTGGGTACACAGCGCGGTACTTATAACATACAGATTTATACAGTATGTCTTATATGGTTTATTTATATAGCGCCACTTGGGTACATCAGCGCTGTACATTGTAACAATAACAGATTATCAGTTGTAATATGTTTTATTTATAGCGCCACTTGGGTCAAAGCACTGTACATTATCACAATACATATTATTACGTATGTACTATATTGGGTTATTATTTACATAGCGCCACTTGGGGACACAGCGCTGTACATTATAAACAATACAGATTATTCAGTATGTATGTATATTGTTTATTTATATAGCGCCACTTGGGTACAAACAGCGCTTACAGTATAGCAATACATATTTAGGATGTACGTAATATGTTTATTTTCATAGTGACACTTGGGTACGCCCGCGCTGTACAATTATAACAAATACGATTATACAGTATCTAATGTATATTTTGATATTTAGCATAGCGCCACTTGGGGACACAGCGCTGTACCTTAATAACCATACAGATTATACAGCTGTAATGTATAATGTTTATTTACATAGCGCCACTGTGGGGGGACACAGCCGCTGTACTTATAACAATACAGATTTCAGCATGTTATGTATATGGTTTTATTTACATATCCCACTTGGGAGACACCAGCCGCTGTAAATTATAGCAATACAAATATACAGTATTTATGTTATGTTTTATTTATATAAAGCGCCACTTGGGGACACAGCGCTGTCCAATTATAACATACACAGATTATACAGTGTGTATGTATAGTTGTTATTTATTAGCGCCCTTGGGGTACACACAGCGCTGTTACATTATAACAATACAGATTATCCAGTATGTAGTATATGTTTATTTTATAATCGGCCACTTGGCTACTCAGCGCTGTACATTTAACAAATAAGATTATACAGTAATGTATGCTATATGTTTATTTATATAGCGCCACTTGGGACGCAGCGCTGTACATTATAACATCCGATTATACAGTTATGTATTGTATATGTTTTATTTATATAGCGCCACTTGGGGAACACAGCCTGTAACATTATAACAAACAGATTATAACAGTATTTATGTAATAGTTTTTCTATATAATAGGCCACTTGGGTACACGCGCTGTACATATAAAACAATACAGATTATACATTGTAGTATATGTTTATTATATGCGCCACGGGGTACAGCAGCGCTGTAGCATTTTATAACAATACAGGATTATTACTTATGTATGTATATGTTTATTTATATAGCGCCACTTGGGTACACAGCGCTGTCCTTATACAATACAGATTATACAGTATGTAATGTATATGTTTATATCTATAGCGCACTTGGGTCAAGCGCTGTACATTATAACAATACCCGTAATACAGTATGTATGTTATTTTTCTTTATATAGCGCCACTTGGGGACACAGCGCTGTACATTATAACATACAGATTAACAGTATGTATGTATATGTTTTTATATAATACAGCGCCACTTGGTATCACAGCGCTGTACTTATAACAATACAGATTATACAGTATGTATGTAATGTTTTATATAATCGCGCCACTTGGGTAGCACCGCGCTGTACATTATAACAATACGATTATTACAGTATGTATTATATGTTTATTTAGATAGCGCCACTTGGGGACACAGCGGCTGTAACATTTAATAACAATCAGATTATACAGTATGTACGTATATGTTTATTTATATAGCGCCACTTTGGGTACCCAGCGCTGTACTTTAACCATACAGATTATACGTATGACTACGTATATGTTTATTAATGCGGCCACTTGGGTACACCGCGTTGTACATTATATAACAAACAGATTTAACAGTATGTAATGTATATGTTTATTTATATAGCGCCACTTGGGGGACACCGCGCTTAACATTATAACAATACCGATTATACAGTATGTATGTATATGCTTTATATATATAAGCGGCCACTTGGGGACCCAGCGCTGTAACATTATAACCAATACAGATTATACAGTATGTATGTATAGGTTTATTAATATAGCCGCCACTTGGGAACGCATCGCTGTACATTATAACAAACAATTATACAGTAAGATATGTAAATGTTTATTTATATAGCACCAACTTGGTGACAACAGCGCGTTGACATTATACAATACGATAATCTGTATGTATTATATTGTTTTATTTATATAGCGCCACTTGGGGACACAGCGCGTTACATTTATAACAATACAGATTATAACAGTAATGTATGTAATGTTTATTTATATACGCCACTTGGGTACACACGCTGTACACTTATACAATACAGATTAATACAGTATGTACGTATATGTTTATTTATATAACGCCACTTGGATACACCAGCGCTGTAAATTATAACAATACAGTTATACAGTCTTGACGTTATGTTTATTATATAGCGCCACTTGATACACAGCCTGTAACATTATAAAACATACAGATTATACAGTATGTATGTATATGTTTATTTATATAGCGCACTTGGGGAACCAGCGCTGTACATTATAACAATACAGATGATACAAGTCTGTAAGTAATCTGTTAATTTATATAGCGCACACTTTTGGGTACCAGCGCTGTACATTATAACAATACAGATATAAACCAGTAAATGTATGTATATTTTTTATTTAAATAAGCGCCACTTGGGGACACAGCGCTGTATACATTATAACATCAGATTATACGTATGTATGTATATGTTTTTATTTATATAGCGCCACTTGGGGGACAAGCTCTGTACATTAATAACAATACAGATTATCAGATGTATAGTGTTTATTTATATAGCGCCACTTGGGTGTACACAGCGCTGTACATTATAAAATTAACATTCTACAGTATGTATGTATATGTTTATTTATATAGCGCCACTTGGGACACAGCCGGTAACATTATAACAATACCGCTTATACGTATGTATGTATATTATATTATATGCGCCACTTGGGGGACCCCGCGCTGTAACTTATAACAATACAGATTAACAGTATGTATGTGTATGTTATTGAGAATAGCGCCCTTGGGGACGCAGCGCTGGTCATTATAACAGTACCGATTATACAGTATGTATGAATTGTTTATTTATATAGCGCCACTTGGGTACACAGCACTGTCCATTATAACAATACAGATATACATTATGTGTGGTCTATGGTTTAATTTATATAGCGCCACTTGGAGGACACACTCTGTGCATTATACCAATACAGATTATACTATGTATGTATATGTTTATTTATATAGCGCCACTTTGGGTAACCCAGTGCTTAACATTATACCAATTCCGATTATACAGTATGTACATATATGTTTATTTATATAGCGCCACTTGGTACACAGCGTGTACATTAAATAACAGGACAGATTAGACAGTATGTTGTAATATGTTATTTTATAAGCGCCGCTTGGGGACGTCAGTGATGTACATTATAATAAGTACAGATTTTATACAGTATGTATGTATTATTTTTAGTTATACCTAGCTCCGCTTGGGGACACAGCGCTGTACATTATACCAGTACAGATTATACAGTCTGTATGTATAATGTTTAATTTATATCTGCCACTTGGGGACCAGCGCTGTACATTGATAACACTACAGATTATACAGTATGTAATGTATATGTTTAATATAGCGCCACTTGGGGACACAGCGCTGTACATTATAACAATACGATTATACAGTATGTATTTATATTTTTTTATTTATACAGCGCCACTTGGGGGGACAAGCGCTGTACATTATGCAAAATACATATTAATACAGTATGTACATGTTTATTTATCAAGCGCCACTTGGGACACAGCGCTGTCATTATAACATTCATATTATACATATGTCTGTATATGTTTATTTATACAGCGCCACTTGGGAAACACACGCTGTACATTATAACCATACATATTATACATTATGTATTAATATGTTATTTTTACAGCGCCACTTGGGTACACAGCGCTGTACATTATAACAATACATATTATACAGTATGTTATGTATATGTTTATTTATACAGCGCCACTTGGGACATAAGCGCTGTACGATTATAACATACATATTATACAGTGGTATGTATATTTATTTATACAGCGCCACTTGGGGACGCAGCGCTGTTTACATTATAACAACTACAAGATTACACAGTATGTATGTAAGGCAATTTATAAAGCGCCACTTGGGGGACGCGCGCTGTCATTATAACATGCAGATTATACAGTATGTAACTTTATGTTATTTTCCAGCGCCACTGGGACACAGCGCTGTAAGCTTATAACAATACAGCTTACCAGTAATTGTATGTATCATGTTTATTATATAGTACCACTTGGGGACACAGAGCGCTTGTACATTATAACAATACAGATTATACAGTATGTACGTATATGTTATTTATACAGCGCCACTTGGGGGCACAGCGCTGACATTATAAACCTACAGATTACCAGTATGGTAGTATATGGTTATTTACACAGCGTCCACTTGGTGACACAGCACTGTACATTATAACAATACAGATTATACAGTATGTACGTATATGTTTATTTATACCGCGCCACTTGGGGGGGACACAGCGCTTTAAACATTATAACAATACAGATTATACAGTATGGTATTTCTTGTTTATTTATACAGAGCCACGTGGGGTACGCAGCGCTGTACATTATAGAATACGATTTACAGTATGAATGTATATGTTTATTTATATAGCGCCACTTGGTGACACAGCGGGTACATTATAACACTTACAGATTAATACCATTATTGGTTGTATATGTTATTATATAGCGTCACTTGGGGACACAGCACTGTACATTATAACAATACAGATTATACAGTAGTACGTCTATGTTTATTTATATAGAGGCCACTGGGTACAACAGCCTGTACGTTATAACAATACAGATTAATACAGTATGTATGTATGTGTTTATATTTCTATACGCCACTTGGTACACAGCGGCTGTACGTTATACCAATACAGATTATACAGTATGTATGTATATGTTTATATAATTTTTATATCACTCACTTGGGTAAACAGCACTGTAAATTATAACACTACATATTCTACAGTATATGTATATGTTTATTTAATATAGCGCACTTGGGGACACAGCACTGTACTTATACAATACAGATTATACAGTATGTATGTATATGTTTATTTTATATAGCGCCCCACTTGGTACACAGCTCTGTACATTATCAACAATACAGATTATACAGTATGTATGTATATGTTTATTTTATTTTATCGGCGTCACTTTGGGGACACAGCGCTGTACATTATGTCACATTTACAGATTATACCGTATGTATGTATATGTTTTATTTATCTAGCGCCACTTGGGGACACAGCGCGTCCTTATCCAGTAACAGATTAACAGTATTATGTATATTTTTCTTTATATCGAGGCCACTCGGGGTACACAGCGCTGTCATTATAACAGTACAGATTATAACATTATGTATGTATATTTTTTAATTTATATATCGCCACTTTGATACACACAGCGCTGTACTTATAAACAATCCAGATTATACGTATGTATGTATATGTTTTATCTTATACTATAGCGCCACTTTGGTACGCAGCGCTGTCACCTTCAATCCCCAATACGATTATACGTGTATTGATGGATATGTTATTTATATAGCGCCACTTGGGTACGCAGCGCTTTAACCTTATAACAATATCAGATTATACAGTATGAATGGTATATGTTTATTTATCGCGCCACTTGGGGACAACAGCCGCTGTACATATACATACAGATTATACAGTATGTATATTGTTTTATTTATTAGAGCGCCACTTGGGGGACACATCGCTGTCACATTATAAACATACAGATTATACAGTATGTATGATTGTTTATTTATATAAAGCGCCACTTGGGGACGCAGCGCTGTACATTATAACAATACAGATTATACAGTATGTATGTATATGTTTTAATTATATAGCGCCCCTTGGGACGCAGCGCTGTACAATTATAAACAATCGATGTATACAGTAAGTATGTATATGTTTATTTATATAGCGCCACTTGGGTACAACAGCGCTGTACATTAGAACAATACAGATATACAGTATGTATGTATATGTTTATTTATATACGCCACTTGTGGACACAGCGCTGTACATTATAACAATACAGATTATAACAAGTATAATGGTATGTTATAATGTTTTTATTTATTATAGCGCCACTTGGGTACACAGCGCTGTACATTATAACAATACGATATACATATGTAATGTATATGTTTATTTTATATAGCGCCACTTGGGGGAACAACAGCGCCTGTCCATTTAACAATACAGATTATACAGTGTGGTATGTATATGTTTTATTTATATACGTCACTTGGGTACACAGCGCGGTAAATTATCACAATACAGTAATTATAACAAAACCAGGGGATAAGTGTAATTATACAGATAAATACAAATTAAAATATAATTTTACTACATAGGTTCATAATACTATATATATAATCTATATATATATATATATTATATATATAAAATGATGTATAACATTGATATCAGTGCAGCAGCCTTGACACAATTAGAAATGAGATCCGCCCCAAAGAGCTACAATTTAGTGTTGGGACAGGTACAAGTGGTGGGATGAGTACAACGTGCTGAACCTTATCATAGCAGGGGATACATTCTGGTCCTGATGGGGTCTCCAGTGGGAGAGACATTCAGCGTTACAGACTCTCACCCCTATTGATCTGTCGAGTTTTGCTCCCCACCAAAGGGTTAACATATTCCGCCCTTACGTAATATGCCCTTTTAGCCTCACTGCATTGTTAATGTGAACTGGCACACCTGGCTGGTATATACACAGTAGATACATCATATTATTATTCTCTGCCTTATCAGAATCTATCTTACATTGTGTCTGAATTCTATCATTTTTCACAGAAATTCTGAATTCTCCCAGCAAATCTGCAGATACATCTCCTTATGGTACAAACCACTCAATCACATTATAGGTTTCTCTGTAACAAGGAAATCTATATCCTTACTGGCTGACAAGCAGCTACTAACTGGATTTCACTGTGCGGGAAAAAACTGGAATCTCTAGGTGGGAACTAAAAAATCCAATTTTAATGTAAACGATTTAACCATTTGTACTTTACAGAGACCATTTGTACATTATAGAGACCATTTGTACATTATAGAGACCATTTGTACATTATAGAGACCATTTGTACATTATAGAGGCCATTTGTACATTATAGAGACATTTGTACATTATAGTGACCATTTGTACATTATAGAGACCATCTGTACATTATAGAGACCATTTGTACATTATAGAGACCATTATAGAGACCATTTGTACATTATAGAGACCATTTGTATACTATAGAGACCATCTGTACATTATAGAGACCATTTGCACATTGTAGTGACCATTTGTATACTATAGAGACCATCTGTACATTATAGAGACCATTTGTACATTATAGAGACCATCTGTACATTATAGGCTCATTTGTACATTATAGAGACCATCTGTACATTATAGAGACCATTTGTACTTAAGAGACCTTTGCACATTGTAGTGACCATTTGTATCTATAGAAGAGGACCATTTTGGGTGTACATTATGTGACCATTTGGTACATTATAGTGACCATCTGTACTTAGTGGACCCATCTGTACATTATATTGACCATCTGTAATTTAGAGCCATCTGTCCATTATATCTAGGACCATTTTGTACATTATAGAGACCATGTTGTATCATTATAGAGCCCATTATAGAGACCATTTGTACATTAAGAGACCATTTGTACATTATAGAGACCATAATAGAGACCATATTGTAACATTATAAGAGACCATTTGTCATTATTAGTTACCATTTGTAACATTATAGTGACCATTTTTGTACCTTATAGTGACCATTTGTACATTAAGTGACCATTTGTAACTTATAAGAGACATTTGTTACTTATAGTGATCATTTTGTACATTATAGTGACCATTTGTAACATTAAATAGTGACCCATTTTGTGACTTAATCAGATACCAGTTGTACATATATGACCATTGTACATTATAAGTGACACATTTGTACATTATAGACCATTTGTACATTATAGTGGACCCATTTTACATTATAGAGTGACCATTTGTACTTATAGTTGACCATTTGTACATTGATAGTGCCATGTTGTACATTATAAGACCATTTGTAATTATAGAGACCCATCTTTACCATTATGAGACCATTTGTCTTATAGAGACATTTGTACTTTATACGACCTTGCACATATTTAGACCATTTGTACATATAGATGCGATTTTGTACATGTATAGAGACCATTATAGAGACCATTTGTAAAAACATTATTGAAGACCATTTGTACATTATAGGAGACCATTTGTACATTATAGAGACCATTATAGAGACCATTTTTGTACATTATAAGAGAACCATTTGTTTATTACTATTATTTATTTGCGAACAGCTCTTGTACTTATACATGAAGGAATTTGTAATCTAATGGACACTTTCCGATACTGAGAATGACAAATGTATAAATGTTCAATCGTATCTTCACCGTGGAATTATTTCCGATTTAATTTACAACGGTTTGATCCTAATGTAGCCTACTAACCTCTCTAGCTATTAACGCGCTGGTTAAAGTACACACACCGGCCACTACCAGATCCTATAAAGATAAATTAAACATTCAGGGTTTAGAGAGGACAGGTGGGATGATTTGTTGTCATTCAAGTGTCTGGCGATCGCTGTTGGATTTCTTTAGATGTGACGCAGGACGAGATGATGTGATTTTTTACATGACATTTATAGGACGTTTATCACTCCCCCCTAAGTCAAGAACGGTTAAACCGTCTTCCCCATTGGGGGTTTGGCTGTTGGAAATGTGCTAAATATAGAGGCAGATGGATTTTAAACGTTCAGAAAAATGACATTTCGTGGGCATCTCTGTAAGATCTTAGAAGAAAACTTTGAGGTTAATCATTGTAATTTGCTGAGAACACGTCTAGTGGGGTTAAAATTCCAATCTACGGATCTTTATTTCATGTGTCAAACCTGGAAGGAAAAAGGTTAGAGATTTTTAAAAAATGAGAATGCATGATGGGAAGGTTTAAACCTCTATGGACAGGGGTCATTGTTCATCCTCCGCTACATGTGGGGATAATATAAAGGCAAGTATCACCAATACCAACATACAGTGTAATTTGTTTGCAAATATTGAATAGTTGTTAATGGCCACCATGTGGGGTTTTTATTTTGGGTTATTCATGACCAGTCTATACCCGTAGAATGGAAGATCCCACTGGCTGCAAATGTCACCATATTCACATACCGCAAAAAACCCTTCCTGTCCTCCTCTTCTCCCTCTGGTATTTGACCTCCTACTTAAATCCTACTCTCCCTGGCCGTCTTCTCCCTCTGTTGTTGACCATCCTGCTACCTGCTCCCTGTCCTGTTCCTTCTCTTCTGGTATTGACCATAAGCTACTAGTTTTTCCCCTGTCCTCTCTTCTCTCTTCTCTTCTCCTCGTCTGCTCCCTCCCTCTGGTAAATTGACCATACCTACTAACTCCCTTCCGTCCTCTTATCACTCTCACTCTGGCTATTTGACCATCCATATAAAGTTATAATGACCTACAAACATACACCTATATATATATATATTAATCAAAAATGTAAAGAATAAAAGGTTTTCA
>JAACNH010003319.1:0-30027 GCA_019447015.1 Hymenochirus boettgeri
TATACCCTCTGTATACCCCATTTATACCCTCTCTTTATACCCTCTGTATACCCCATTTATACTCTCTCTTTATACCCTCTGTATACCCCATGTATACCCTCGCTTTATAACCCTGTATACCCTCTGTATACCCCCATTTATACCCTCCTTATACGGTACCAATGTATGCCCTCTGTATACCCCATTTATACGCTCTATATACCCCCTGTATACCCCATTTATAACCTCTCTTTATACCCCTGTATACCCCATTTATGCCCTCTCTTTATACCCCCTGTATACCCTCTGTATACCCCATTTATACCCTCTCTTTATACCCTCTGTATACCCCATGTATACCCTCGCTTTATAACCCTGTATACCCTCTATATACCCCATTTAAACCCTCTCTTTATACCCCCCTATACCCTCTGTATACCACATTTATACCCTCTTTATACCCCTGTATACCATCAGTATACCCCATTTTTACCCTCTTTATACCCCTGTATACCAAATTTATACCCTCTGTATACCTCATTTATACCCTCTATATACCCAATGCATGCCCTCACATAACCTCTATATACCCCATTTATACCCTCTGTATACCCCTGTATACCAAATTTATACCCTTCTATACCTCATTTATACCCTCTATATACCCAATGCATGCCCTCTACATAACCTCTATATACCCCATTTATACCCTCTGTATACCCAATGCATGCCCTCTATATAACCTCTGTATACCCCATTTATACCCCCTATATACCCCATATATGCCCTCTATATACCCCATTTATACCCTCTGTATACCTCATGTATGCCCTCTATATACCCTCTGATACCATAATTTTATCCCTGTATACCCTCTGTATACCACATGTATACCCTCTGTGTACCCCTATACCCCTGTATACTCTGCTGCATACCCCATGTAAACCATCCTGTATTCTTTTCTAAATTCTCACTCTGTACCCTACTGTATACCCCCGGTATACATTCTGTATACCTTCTGTTTTGTATATCCTCTTTATACCCCCCTGTATACCCTCTATACCCCCTGTATAACCCTCCTGTATTTCCTTTGTACATACCTCTTTATGCCCTCTGTATATCACATGTATAACCCCCTTTGTATAGTCCATGTATAACCCCATGTATACCCCCCTGTATACCCTCTATACCCCCTGTATAACCCTCCTGTATTTCCTTTGTACATACCTCTTTATACCCTCTGTATTTCACATGTATAACCCCCTTTGTATAGTCCATGTAAACCCATGTATACCCACCTGTATACCTTTGTATATTTCAGATAAAACAATACAAAGCAGCACCAGTCTTAACAGTAAACAAACAAGTAGTGCTTATTCAAACGTGTAACGTTTTGGTGTCACATGACACCTTCATCAGACATCAGACAGCCATATAATTTAATTATAAACATAATAAAACATCACTTATTGTGTACTTAAAATGCATAATTTGGGTAAATAGTGAAAATATAAATAGATGCAAAAAGTAGTCAAATGTATCATTGTATATTCATGTAGTCCAGTATAAGATCCTGTATACCCACCTGTATACCCTTTTGTATATTCATGTATAACCCCGTATACCCTTTGTATAGTCTATGTATAACCCTCTGTATACCCCACTGTATATCCTCTGTAAATTCCATGTATATTCATTCTCAGCTACTAACAACTAGAAGTGTGGAAAGCTATAAGGCTTAATATGCACATGTGACCTTCAGTGGTACACTATAGGTCACATGTGCCTACATTTTTGCCATTAACACTTTCAGTGCCAGCAGAGTATTACCATTAACCCTTGTGCCAGCAGACTTTTCAATTAATAAATTCAGTGCCAGCACTTTCCCAGAGTATTGCCATTAACACATCAGTACCAGCAGGCTTCCCAGAGTATTTCCATTAACACTTTCAGTGTTAGCAGAGTATTAGCATTAACCCTTGTGCCAGCAGACTTTCTATTAATACTTTCAGTGCCAGCACTTTTCCAGAGTTTGCCATTAACCCTTCAGTGCCAGCACTTTCCCCAGAGTATTGGCATTAACACTTTCAGTGCAAGCAGAGTATTACCTTTAACCCTTTCAGCTGACAGCTGTCAGCTGACAGCTTGACAGTATGTGCCTGCTTTCCATGTCTCCTCCATTGAATTGTTCACTCCTCATCTACTCTAAGTTCTAATTAATTGGAGGAGTTGAATGGAGGGAAGAAAGAGGCAGGGATAGTGATCTCATTGCCATGGCTGCTAGTCACAGGGGCCCATGTTATAAAGTCTGCAGCAGCTTTTACCTGGCATTATAGAACTGTTCTCCTCAGTACTATTAGCTGAGCTCATCTCTCCTCCTTCCTTCATCTCATTGCAACATTGTTTCAATTATAGGGAGCTGAGTTCATGGTCTCTACTCACTACAATGTACAAATTACAGCAGCAGAACAAGGAGAGCAGTTCTAACACAGCAAGTAAGAGCTGTCTTACAGTTCTTCACTAATCCGACAGGAGACCAGAGGGAACCCTTTAAACTAAACTGTGATTGTGTGTCCTCCGCTGCTTTCTTTGACAGGTCCCGACTATAGTCACGCTCCAATATACTATACGTATAGTATATGGTTATTACTCCAATATTACTTACTGTGTGCATTGTACACAGCCAGTTTTGTAACCACTAGATGGTGCTGTCTCTGTGTGCAGTGATCTTCCATTGTTCAACTTTAGTTTGGGTAGAAGTATCTGTTGCCAAATTCTGCCACTGTAACCACTGCTGTAATGCTGTAGTAGCACTGCACAGAATAATAAACAAGCAAACGTAGACTCTAAGGGCTCAAGGTTATATTACTTGTCTATGCCAATGTTTAAAGGAGAACTAAATCTAGTTTAAAATGTAAAATTTTTGAGTGTTTTTTTGACTGTCAACAATACTGAGGTGTGAATTCGGTTGCAGAAGGCAAAAATATTGATTGTTCCCTGGGCTGGCAGTGACCGGCAGCTGACTGTTCGTCCATATCGGATGCGTCCGAAAAGTAATGATAATGCAGCCCTATATTACCGCAACCGATAGACCTTCTTATTGGTCGACCAGACAGTCGGGAGAAGGATCTAAAGGTGTGTACCAGCCCTACCATAATTTATATCAGGCTATGCTAGTCTAGCTAGTCAATTAATATCAACTCCATTGGCCCCTAAATTACTAAGCTGTGTATAGATTGTATGAAAGTGTACAACCAGATTGTACGTTGTGTAATTCATTTGTAAATAATAGTGTGGACCCATGATACAAGTAATAAATGTATTTTTTCAGGTTATATACAGGGGTGTAACTACAAGGGTTATTGGGGTGCCAATCACACAGGGACAGCAGAAGATGAAAGGCCCAATCAGGTAAAAGTGACTTAACTGAGAGGCCCTATTGTCCACACACAACCTTACTTTGTATGGGTAGAAGAGAAGAGGTCGAAAAGAATGGTGGTGTTTGGGAATGAGGACGAAGGAGTACAAGCAATTAAGTAAAGATTCAATCTGAAAAGTATGTTAAGGGGCATGTCCACCCCCAAACTATAATCCCCCCCACTGTGTAGTGTAATAAAATCCTTACCTTACATACCTGCTCCAAATGGTTCTCCTGTAATGTCCCTCCAAAGACTCTGCCTAAACTCCGAGAGAATTTTGCCATGCGCACTGCAACCCTCCCTCTCCCTCCCTCCCTCTCCTCCCGTTTTCCTCTCCTCCCCCTAGCGTAAATCCCCTTGGTTATATAGCAGCTCTCCCTTCCCCAGCCGCAAAGCCATAATAGATTTATCAGAAAGTCACCCGAACTCTACTTACCTTACCTCTCTCCCCTGGCGTTCTGAGCAGCCGGCAACCGCGTCCGTGATGGCTGCCTCTCAGCCAATCAGGACGTGGCTGCCGGTTCCTGTTGCAGTTTCATGTAAGCAGAGGGCCGGGATTGTGCGGCGGAGGAAGAGGGAAGGTAAGTAATGATCGGGGGAGTTTCTGAATTGCAGATCAGCCCACATCTGTACTAGCATGAGATCGCTGATTGACAGGGAGTAAAAACATCCAACGACATTTAGCCTTCCACTTGCCTGGAGGTTTTATGGAATTTCTGTGCGGCTTAACAGATATATTAGCTAAGGGGATAGTAATGAGATTGTATCTGACATTGAAACATAAAGACATAACCTTCCAGGGTGATTTAGTTGGTACTGGCAATGAACTTTTGGGACCAGTCGCTATCAACAATGATGTAATTTAATTGGGGATTACAGCAGACGTTTTGCGTAGAGCAGGCATTATTTGTATCTAAATGGAATTGAACTGCATGACTGTTTTTCTATAGCAACACCATGGTCAAGTTCCAGCAGAATGATATCCTTAGTTTGACAGTAGGAAAAGTTTGGAATTGGGTTTGGTAAAATTGGCATCTGCAAATGCTCTAACTGCTTAGAGCAGGCAAGAGTGGGCATGGATCCAGAGTATGGAATGTTGCCCAAAAAATTGGGCTCTGGTTTGTGATCTCCTGTTCAACACACATTTAACAAATGTTTATACATTCAAGGGAAAAAAAAAACTACAAGGTGGGAGTTTATGCTAAATGCACTCACAGCAATTTCGCCATCCAGACATCCAGACTTGGTAGCATTTATTGTGACTATTGATTTGTGAGAAAAGGCTAAGGGAAAGTGAGACTAGATACATAAATGAACTCTCTGGGCAAAGGATTTATAAGAAACTTACCATGATGTCAAAATAAATTAGAATAACAGGTCTATCTCAGGAACTAGATTGAAAATAAAGGAAGAAGATGCACTGCTGACTTCGCTTGTACACGGCAGTGTTTGAACGGCAGAAATGAAGAGTATAATATTACCTGATGGCAAAGGAGGTAGTGTGACCCCTATGTATGTAAACCTTCAGCTAAGGACAAACACCTTGTGTCATACTGCACGGGGCACTGAACTTTATCTCTGCTCCCCTTACAACACTGCGATGGGACAGAAATAATTAAGACCTTGAAAAGTTGTACTATGCCCAAACTGTAATCTTTCAGCCATAACCTTCACTGATAACAGTAAACCTGTAATCTAGGAATTCAAACAAAGTAAGCAAACAAAAAGTCTGAACAGATTTTTCAGGGAGTTCTGTGTTTGTTATTTTTATGAAGGGATTGGTAAATGTTTAATGGTGTAATAGGCTTCGTGGCAGAGCGGTTACAAATACTGTTTATGGAAGTTCTTCTTTTTTTGGCCCGAGAAATGTTCTTGCTCTTGCAAAGCTGTGAGAACCAATTGAACCTTTAATGTAATCAGTTTGGGTGAAGTGGATTTTTGAATAACATTATCAACAGGTGGCTCGTGGCCAATATCTTGTTTGCAGAGGTTTAGACAGTAATACAGAGTTAAACGTCTCATAGACTTCATGGACATGAGAGTCCTGGACTCTTCCTTTTCCAAAATGGGGTAGGCACAACTACAGACTGTTAAGGTTCCTACACACGTATGATGTGAGCCACGACCCCCGACCACAACGAATTCCTGCGAGAACGCATATGTGTATGCGTTCAGTTGGGGATTGTTCGACGATCCACCATGCAAATAGAATACAGAGCACGTCGGGTCCTGTCAGATTACGTGGCGGAGGAGCGAGCGAGCCATCGGAGGTACCTTACCTTTGTTCCCGGCTCCTGCAGGTTTTATTGAAGAATGGGAGGTAAGACACAGCTCCTTTACCTCCCGTTCTTCAATAAAACTGAATACCAAATATTGTTTTAAGCAGTGGAGATACCACTGCTTACACCTTCAGTATAAAAATTTTAAGTGGTGTAGGGGATCCTAACCCACCCCCAATTGCCATTTGTTTGTTAAAAAACTCATCTGGAATGTACTTACAGAGCTTTGTTCCCCCAGGTTCTGATCCGGCCATCTGCTTGCAGGAAATTGCAGCAGCACCTGTTATTGGCTGAGAGTCAGCTGGCAGAGCAGAACGCCGGGGGAACAAAGCGATGTAAGTACATTCCTGATGATCTTTTTAGCAAATGAACAGGCAATGGGAGTGGGCTAGGGTCCCCTACACTACAGCAAAAGGGTTTTAAGATAGGGCACTAGGCAGAAAAAAGGGATCCAGAGGGAGGGGGCTCCTCACGCATGCCAGAAACCTCTCAGAGGAAAGGTAAGGGGCAGAAACCTTTTATACACAGACAGGCTCCTGGTCTTTACTTTCTGGGACTTTAGCTAGACACTGCAGGGGGGGACATGCCCTGTAAGCAGGCATTGTGGCTGGGGTGAAACAGCTGAAATAGATGGACTTATGTCTTATTCATTCTCAGCTACTAACAACTAGAAGTGTGGAATGCTATAAGGCCTTAATATGCACATGTGACCTTCAGTGGTTAAACTTCATATTCAGATTCAGGTCATTTCAACTGCACTGTGGTTGCTTGTGTTTGAAATTCCTTTATAAACCAAAATGAAATGCTCACAGATATTCACCACCACGTTATTACTTATGTAGTCCCCAGTGCATGGTGACTATAGGTAGATAACTATCAATACAGGGATTGCGTTAGCCTACAACATTGAGCAGCCATGTTTTTACCAACATGATATGTCTATTCCTGGTTTCTCAGTGTAATTCAGCAGTTAAGGAAAGCAGAAACTCTCTCTGAAGAGATCACATAAGGCAAAGCCCTTGCCAATTTAGCTCCCAACCAATAATCTCAGAGCCAAATGGAGTCACAAAGAATTTTCTCCTCCCCTTTCCAGATGGGTTGTTTTGGCTTCCTTTGGATCAATGTTAGGTAGAGTTTACTCTACACCATGTAAGGGCTAATTGAAAACAGTGTATTTATCTAAATAGGATGGGAAGAGAAGTGGTCTCTTGTCTTTATTTATAGTATCTAACATGTTATATATAAGGCTACACCCTCCTTATTGGTTATACATTTGTATTTAGCCTTTGATACATTTATATGTATTTCATTTGCATTATGTATATGAGATATGTTGTTTGTTAGACTACTACTAAGTGTGTGTTAAACAGGCATTATCGGTAGGATATAAAGGCTGGACTAGATGGATGTATGTCTTTATACAACCTCCAATACTATGTTACTATGTAGCTGTTAGACAGGCATTATGGGTAGGGTATAAAGGTTGGACTAGATGGACGTATGTCTTTATACAACTCCCATACTATATAACTATGTAACTGTTAGACAGACATTATGGGTAGGGTGTGGCGGTTGAACTAGATGGACATATGTCTTTATACAACCTCCAATACTATATAATATGTAATGTTAGACAGACATATGGGTAGGGTGTGGCGGTTGAACTAGATGGATGTATGTCTTTATACAACCTCCAATACTATGTTATTAGTAACTGGTACACATTATGGGTAGGGTATAAAGGTTGGACTCGATGGACGTATGTCTTTAACAACCTCCAATACTATATAAATATGTAACTGTTAGACAGACATTATGGGTAGGGTGTGGCGGTTGAACTAGATGGACGTATGTCTTTATACAACCTCCAATGCTATGTTACTATGTAACTGTTGTGAAGGTTCTCATTCATCAGGTCATGGAGTATAGTTGTATTTACTATGTAACTGTAGACAGACATTATGGGTAGGGTATAAAGGTTGGACTAGATGGATATATGTCTTTATACAACCTCAATACTAAGTACTATGTAACTGTTAGACAAACATTAGGGTAGGGTATAAAGGTTGGACTAGATGGACGTATGTCTTATACAACCCCATACTATATAACTATGTAACGTGTAGACATTATGGGTAGAGTATAAAGCTGGACTAGATGGACGTATGTCTTTATACAACTTCCAATACTACGTTACTATGGACTGTTAGACAGACATTATGGGTAGGGTATAAAGGTTGGACTAGATGGATAATATCTTTATACAACTACAATACTATGTTACTAGTAACGTTAGACAGACATTATGGGTAGGGTATAAAGGTTGGACTAGATGGACGTATGTCTTTATACAACTCCCAATTCTATATAAATAGTAATTGTTAGACAGACATTATGGGTAGGTTATAAAGTGGATAGATGGATGTATGTTCTTAGACAACTCCAATACTAATAAACTATGTAACTGTTAGACAGACATTATGGGTAGGGTATAAAGGTTGGACTAGATGCGTATGTCTTTATACAACCTCCAATACTATGTTACTATGTAAATGTTATACAGACATTATGGGTAGGGTATAAAGGTTGGACTAGATGGCGTATGTCTTTAACAACCTCCAATAATATAAACTGTAAATGTTAGACAGACATTATGGGTAGGGTGTAACGGTTGAACTAGATGGGGGTATGTCTTTATACAACCTCCAATACTATGGTACTATGAACTAATAGACAGCCATTATGGGTAGGGTATAAAGGTTGAACTAGATGGATGTATGTCTTCATACAACCTCCAATACTATGTTACTAATATTCCACAAGAATAATCATACAAATATAGACAAACAATTGAGATTTACCTTAAGATCCCTGGGCAATCGGAATGAATTATTGTTTTGGGAAACGAACAGCAGTAAAACATTGCTTGTGTGTCCTAAACCGCAAACCGTGAGAGATAAAATCCGTCAATTCTATTTATAAATCCATCATATATGGAGATGAAAAACCCCTTATAATCACTAAAAGATTCTGTTATGTAAACAAACCTTGAAAGTCAGGATTTAATTGATCACAAGACTTACAGACCATGGCTTAGTAAATAATTTCCAATTAAGACTTAGTTGGCTGCACTTCCCAATTAACTGCCGAGTTATCTTCCCGGGGAGCTGTCACATACAGCAGGACTTTTGACCCAGTCACGAGTGGTAAAATGAACTATAAATGTAAAAGCTCTCGGACTTTGTATTTTATGTTTGGTCCACATATTTAGGGGGTATATATTTTTTGGGGGGGGGTGGGTGGACATTTTGAGATATTTTAGTAATTTGAGTAGATTTTGTTGGGTGGATTAGGGAAGTGAGCCCTAGTGATTGGTTGTTTTGCTGCTGTTTCCTGACTAGCTATGCACAGAGGATAGACAGGATGTGTCAAACAGAGGAAGCTGTTCTAACGTGTATTGATAAAGAATACCAGCCAATTAAAACTAGGGACGTCGACAGATATGCTGAGAATCTTTATGTGCATTAAAGGTGCCCAAACACTAGTACTTACCTTCCAATGTCTTGCAGCAGTCAGAATGTAAAACCTCCATCCAGTGACAAACACACTTGAATTTATCGAAAGTATTAGACGTGTATTTCCAGCATAGAGGTTGGACTAGATGGACATTTATCTTTATTCAGTCTATGCTACTATACCTTATCAAGAGATATATATGTATATACAGGGTTGCCAGATTTTTTTCCACCTCGAGTGGGAGGTGGCGGGGCCGTGACATCACAGTGATGTCACGGTGGGTGGGGGGGCTGTGACTGGAGGCCAGGGTTAGGGGCGTAACTGGATGGAGAGTGAGCATTCCGGGAGCGGGGCTGCAGGGACAGTTTGGACGGGATTTCGTCCCTGACTGCGGGATAAAATAAATAGTACATATAAATAAGTAAGAGCATAAAAAAGTGCATGAACCATTAACATGAGGAAAGTGGTCCCTGTCCCGCAGAGCTCAATCTAATTTTTTTGTAGATTGCACCAATATTCCTGCAGTACTCCGTAGCCCTTAATACATTCAGTAGCACTTAATACATTCCATACAAAAAACAGTTTAATAATATAAATAATACAGATATTTCATTAACTTTTTAGGATTGGTCCGGAATATGACATTTAAATGAAAGAAACACTGATATGGGGGCGCTTAGGTAAGTGATCAGTGCCTGGATTTTCACATTTGATTTCCTAGTAAAAATATCAAGCTGACTTTAGTATTACAGCTGGGCTGTCCAATGTGTTGCACTTCAGCTGTCAAAAAATATAAAGCAAAGACTCGGGCGTTCAAGCTGCAAACAAGTTTATTGGTGCATATGCACAAGAGTGTGCACGTGCACAGTGTTGCACTTCAGCTGTGTTGGACTAAATGTCCATGCAATCCATTCCAGCAAAAAAACTAGTAGCTGGTGATTCAGGTGGGCTAAATGTGAGCCACTTAGGGCTAGGCCAAAGCATATTTTAATGTGTGTCCAATCACACATTTCTATACCAGCCTCCCTAGACTTCTACACCAGCTTCACTAGACTCTACACCAGTCTCACTGGACTTACACAGTCTACTAGACTTCACCCAGCCTTACTAGACTTCTACACCAGCTTCACTAGACTTCTACACCAGTCTCACTATATCTACTCCTAGACTTACCCAGTCTCACTAGACTTCTACACCAGTCTTACAGACTGCTACACCAGTCTACTAGACTTCTACACCAGCCTCTCTAGACTTCTACACCAGCCTCTCTAGACTTCTACACCTTCACTAGACTTTACACAGTTCACTAGACTTCTACACAGCTTCACTAGACTTCACACACTAGACTTCTACAACAGTCTCACTAGACTTCTACACCAGCTTCACTAGACTTCTACACCATCTTCACTAGACTTCTACACCAGCCTCACTAGACTTCTACACCAGCCTCTCTAGACTTCTACACCATCCTCACTAGACTTCTACACCATCCTCACTAGACTTCTACACCAGCCTCTCTAGACTTCTACACCAGCTTCACTAGACTTCTACACCATCCTCACTAGACTTCTACACCAGTCTCACTAGACTTCTACACCAGCTTCACTAGACTTCTACACCATCTTCACTAGACTTCTACACACTCACTGACTTCACACCAGCCTCTAGACTTCTACACATCCTCACTAGACTTCTCACACATCTCCTAGACTTCTACACCAGTACTCAGAGACTTCTACACCATCCTCACTAGACTTCTACACCAGTCTCATTAGACTTCTACACCAATCCTCACTAGCCTTCTACACCAGCTTCACAGACTTCTAAACCAGCTTCACTAGACTTCTACACCAGCTACTAGACTTTACACCATCTACTAGACTTCTACACCAGCTTTACTAGACTTCTACACCAGATTCACTAGACTTCTACACCAGCCTCACTAGACTTCTACACACAGCCTCACTAGACTTCTACACCCACCTCTAGACTCTACAACCAGCCTCACTAGACTTCTACACCAGCCTCACTAGATCTACACAGCCCACAACTTCTACACCAGCCTACTAGACTTCACACCAGCCTCACTAGACTTCTACACAGCCTCTATAGACTCTTACACCAGCTTCACTAGACTTCTACACCAGCCTCACTAGACTTCTACACCAGCCTCACTAGACTTCTACACCAGCCTCACTAACTTCTACACCAGCCTCACGACTTACACCAGCTCACTAGACTTCTACACCCGCACAGCTTCTACACACCACTGACTTCTACACCAGTCTCACTAGACTTCTACACCAGTCTCACTAGACTTCTACACCAGCCACTAGACTTCTACATCAGCCTCAAAGACTTCTACACCAGTCTCACTAGACTTCTACACCAGCCTCCCATAGACTCTACACACGCACTCACTAGACTTCTACACCAGTCTCACTAGATTTACACAGTCTCAATAGACTTCTACACCAGCTCACTAGACTTCTACATCAGCCTCAAAGACTTCTACACCAGTCTCACTAGCTAACATCTACTAGACTTCTACACCAGTCTCACTAGACTTCTACACCAGTCTCACTAGACTTCTACACCAGTCTCACTAGACTTCGACACTAGCTTCACTAGACTTCTACACCAGCCTCACTAGACTTCTACATCAGCCTCACAAGACTTCTACATCAGCCTCACAAGACTTCTACACCAGTCTCACTAGACTTTTACACCAGTCTCACTAGACTCTTACACCAGTCTCACTAGAATTCTACACCAGTCTCACTAGACTTCTACACCAGTCTCACTAGACTTCTACACCATCCTCACTAGACTTCTACACCATCCTCACTAGACTTCTACACCAGCCTCACTAGACTTCTACACCAGCCTCACTAGACTTCTACACCATCCTCACTAGACTTCTACACCAGCTCACTAGACTTCTACACCAGCTCTCACTAGACTTCTACACCATCCCACTAGACTTCTACACCATCCCACTAGACTCTACACCATCCTCACTAGACTTCTACACCAGCCTCACTAACTTCTACACCAGCTCACTAGACTTCTACCCCTCCTCACTAGACTTCTACACAGCTCACTAGACTTCTACACCAGTCTCACTAGACTTCTACACCATCCTCACTAGACTTTTACACCAGCCTCACTAGACTTCTACACCAGCCTCACTAACTTCTACACCAGCTTCACTAGACTTTTACACCAGCCTCACTAGACTTCTACACCAGCCTCACAGACTTCTACACCAGCCTCACTAGACTTCTACACCAGCCTCACTAGACTTCTACACCAGCCTCACTAGACTTCTACACCAGCCTCACTAGACTTCTACACCAGTCTCATAGACTCTACACCAGTCTCACTAGACTTCTACACAGTCTCCTAGACTTCTACACCAGCCTCACTAGACTTCTACACCAGCCTCACTAGACTTCTACACCAGTCTCACTAGATTCTACACCAGCCTCACTAGACTTTTCCACCAGCCTCACTAGACTTCTACACCAGCCTCAATAACTTCTACACCAGCCTCACTAGACTTCTACACCCGCCTCACTAGACTTCTACACCAGCCTCACTAGACTTCTACACCAGCCTCACTAGACTCTAGACCAGTCTCACTAGACTCTACACCAGTCTCACTAGACTTCTACACCAGTCTCACTAGACTTCTACACCAGCCTCACTAACTTCACACCAGCCTCACTAGACTTCTAACCATCCTCACTAGACTCTCCACCAGTCCACTAGACTTCACACCAGTCTCACTAGACTTCTACACCATCCTCACTAGACTTTTCCACCAGCCTCACTAGACTTCTACACCAGCCTCACTAACTTCTACACAGCCTCACAGACTTCTACACCACCACTAGACTTCTACACACTAGACTTCTAACCCCCCACTAGACTTCTACACCATCCTCACTAGACTTCTACACCAGCCTCACTAGACTTCTACACCAGCCTCACTAACCTTCACACAACCCACTAGACTTCTACACCATCCTCACTAGACTTCTACAACCAGTCTCACTAGACTTCTCACCAGCCTCACAACTTCTACACAGCCTCACTAGACTTCTACACCAGCTCACTAGACTTCTACACCAGCCTCACTAGACTTTACACCAGCCTCACTAGACTTCACACCAGCCTCATAGACTTTACACCAGCTTCACTAGACTTCTACACCAAGCCTCACTAGACTTCTACACCAGCCTCACAGACTCTACACACAGCCTCACTAGACTTCTACACCAAGCCCACTAGACTTCTACACCAGCCTCACTAAACTTCTACACAGCTCACTAGACTTCTACACCATCTCATAGACTTCTAACCAGTCTCACTAGATTCTACACAGTCTCACTAGACTTACACCATCCTCACTAGATTTTACACCAGCCTCACTAGACTTCTACACCAGCCTCACTAACTTCTACACCCCAGCTTCACTAGACTTCTACACCAGCCTCACTAGACTTCTACACCAGCCTCACAGACTTTACCCAGCCTCACTAGACTTCTACACCAGTCTCACTAGACTTCTACACCAGTCTCACTAGACTTCTACACCAGTCTCACTAGACTTTCTACACCAGTTCACTAGACTTCTACCACCAGCCTCACTAGACTTCACACCAGCTCACTAACTTCTACACCAGCCTCATAGACTTCTCACCAGCCTCACTAGACTTCTACACCAGCCTCAGATCTACACGTCAACTAGACTTCTACACAGTCTCACTAGACTTCTACACCAGCCTCACTAGACTTCTACACCAGCCCACTAGACTTCTACACCAGCTTCACTGACTTCTACACCAGCCTCACTAGACTTCTACACCCAGCCTCACAGACTTCTACACCAGCCTCACTAGACTTCTACACCAGCCTCACTAGACTTCTACACCAGCCTCACTAAACTTCTACACAGTCCACTAGACTTCTACACCAGTCTACTAGACTTCTACACCAGTCTCACAGACTTCTACACCAGCTTCACTGACTTCTACACCATCTCACTAGACTTCTACACAGCCTCTAGACTTCTACCATCCTCACTAGACTTCTACACCATCCTCACTAGACTTCTACACAGTCTCATTAGACTTACACATCCTCACTAGACTTTACACCAGTCTCACTTCACTTCTACACCAGCCTCACTAGACTTCTACACCAGCTCATACTCTAACCAGCCCACATAGACTTCTACACCAGCCTCTCTAGACTTCTACACCAGCCTTCTAGACTTCTACGCCAGCTTACTAGACTTATACCTCAGCCTCACTAGACTTCTACACCCGCTCACTAGACTTCTACACCAGCCTCACTAGACTTCTACACCATCCTCATAGACTTCTACACCAGCTCACTAGACTTCTACACCAGTCACTAAACTTTACACCAACATCACTAGACTTCTACACCATCCTCACTAGACTTCTACCACAGCCTCACTAGACTTCTTCACCGCCTCACTAACTTCTTACACATCCCACTAGACTTCTACACCAGCCTCACTAGACTTCTACCCAGCCTCACTAACTTCTACACCAACCTCACATAGACTTCTACACCATCCCCACTAGACTTCTACACCAGCCTCACTAGACTTCTTCACCAGCCTCACTAACTTCTACACCAGCCTCACTAGACTTCTACACCAGCCTCACTAGACTTCTACACCAGCCTCACTAGACTTCTACACCAGCCTCACTAGACTTCTACACCAGCCTCACTAGACTTTACACCAGCCTCACTAGACTTCTCACACAGCCTCACTAGACTTCTACACACAGCCTCACAGACTTTACACCAGCCTCACTAGACTTCTACACCAGCCTCACTAGACTTCTACACCAGCTCACTAAACTTCTACACCAGTCTCACTAGACTTCTACACCAGTCCACTTAGACTTCTACCAGTCTCACTAGACTTCTACCAGTCTCATAGACTTCTACCACCAGCTCACTAGACTCAACACCATCTTCACTAGACTCTACACCAGCCTCTCTAGACTTCTACAACATCCTCACTAGACTTCTACACCATCCTCACTAGACTTCTACACCAGTCTCATTGACTTCTCACATCCTCACTAGACTTCTACACCAGTCTCACTACACTCTACACCAGCCTCACTAGACTTCTACACCAGCCTCACTAGACTTCTACACCAGCCTCATAGACTTCTACACCAGCCTCTCAGACTCTACACCAGCCTTCTAGACTTCTACACCAGCTTCACTAGACTTCTACACCAGCCTCACTAGTTCTACACCAGATTCACTAGACTCTACACCAGCTCCACTAGACTTCTACACCAGCCTCACTAGACTTCTACACCAGCCTCTCTAGACTTCTACACCAGCTTCACTAGACTTCTACACCGCCTCACTAGACTTCTACACCAGCCTCACTAGACTTCTACACCAGCCTCACTAACTTTTTTTTTTAATCATTCAATTTTATTGAGCGGTTTTATAATACAATTCAGAAATCAAATCATATCAAATAAAATATCACATTGTAACATAACATCATATAGTAAACTGTAGGGAGTGGGTAGCAGTAGCATAGATAAAGTAACCAAAAGTAAAAGTGAATTTCAGCGTGTGTGTCTCCCAGCTGCCATTTTGAGTATTTCATTTTTGCTTGGTTCTCAGATTTTAGCATTGAGCCAAAGCGCCTTGATCTTTATTGATATAGAGATCTATATCGGGTGTGTACCAGTATTCCCACTTCTTGATAGAATTTTGAAATTAAGTTGGGTTATGGCATATTGTTTCTCATACTGCATTGGTATTGAGGTTTTTCAGTATGAGTGTGATATTAGGGATTTTATTGGATAACCAGTTTCTGGCAATAATTGAGTAATAATTATAGTAGTATGGAAGATAATGGGTTTGTTGATTGCTGGGAAACTGCTGTAGGTCTATCAGTAAGAGAGCCAGTTCGGGAGTGAGGGTGATTTGTTTTGTAATATTGATGATAGTACTAGTTGAGTTTATTCCATATTTTTCTGATTTTCCTGCAGGTCCAGAATATGTGAAGAAGAGTTCCTCTGGCCTGTCCACACCTCCAACACATTGGTGAGTATTGGGGTTCCATTTTGCTAGAATTGTTGGGGTTCTATAATATCTCAACAGTATCTTTCTTGTTATTCCCAATGTTGAGAGCATCTTGAGAGGCTGAAGGGGATGTTGGCTGCATCCGACCACTGTTTGTCGTTGAAGGTTTTCCCCAGTTCTTCCTCCCATTTTATAGTGGTCTGAGTTTGGTAAAAATAATTTTGTTGTTGATCAGGTTGTAAAGGTTGGTATTCCTTTGGGGGGGGGTAATGGGGGCTGTAAATTGAAGTTCAGTTGAGTCTGTTGAGGTTTTCCATTTCTTTTAGAGGTTTTGTAAGCAGGGATATGATTTGGATATGTTGAAGAAGTCGCTCTGGTTAAGTTGGTATTTGCTTTGTAGTGAGGGAATGGGGTCGGTTTACGGTTGTTGTATAGTGTTGATTTGTTTTGTTGGTGTTGATCCCATTGGATATGTAAATCCGGAATAAGTATTTCAAGACTGTTTATGGGTAGGAAGTCATATAATGGTGCTAGAAAGTTTTGTTTTGTGTATATTTTTCAGATTTTAATGGATGCGTGGGGGAGGATGTAGGGAATGGTTTTGCTTGTTCTAGAAGTGTTGCTCCAAAATTTGTTTCAAGATCAGGGTTGGCACATTTTTTCCTCTATTTCGCACCTAGGTTTGTGTTTGTCTTGTTTTCCACCAGTATCTTATTTGGTCTAGAGTTGTGCTTGGTAGTAGTCTTTTATATTGGAATTGCTAGACCTCATGTTTTGCGGTTTTGGCCATGGTTGGGTTGTTTATTCTTGCTTTATTTTATTCCATATGAATTGTGTATATTTTTTTGTGCTCTTAAGAGGAAGGATTCTGGGATGGTTTATTGGAATTGATCTAAAAACTGTAGAGATATCGGGGGAGGATTAGCATTTTGGATGCCATTATTCTTATCCATTAATGATAGTGTCATTATCTTCCATTTTCTTGTCTGACTTTCAGTTTTTCTACTAGTGGTATGAAGTTAGATTGGAATAAGGTTTCCCAGGTTGGTTGAAATTTTATTCCCAGGTAGTTATTTCGTTGGGGTCCCATCTGAATTGATATTTGCTTGCCAGGAACATTTTCAGGGCTCTGAGAGATTGGTTTCCATAACTTGTGATTTTTCTCGTTGATTTTGTAGTATGATAATCGTCCAAACTGATGTAGATGTTTGTATATATATTAGTGAGATGATTGGTTTTGTGACAATTAGAAATAAAGTCGTCTGCGAATAGTGCTATTTTGTGGGATGTTGAGTTGATTTTAATGCCTGTAATATTTGGGTCTTCTCTTATTTTTTTGTGCCAGAGGTTCCATAGCTAGGGCAAAGGATTGTGGGGAGAGGGGACATCCTGTCTTGTCCATTTGAGATGTTAAATGGGTGGACATCATACTGGAAATGTACACGTTTGCAGATGGGTTGGTGTTAGAGCGCCACATGATTGCCTTTTTAAAGGAGTTCTGTATTCCAAATTTTTCCAGTACCGGTTAGGTATTGCCAACATGAGGCGGTCAAAGGCCCCTTTCTGCATCCAATGATATAAATAGCGATGAGATCCTGTTGTGGTTGGCCAGTCTATAAGGTCGATAATTCTTCTTGTGTGTCAGTGGATTGTCTGTTTTTAATGAATCCTACTTGGTCTAGGTGGATGAGATGTGGAAGTATGTTTTTGAGTCTCTCGGCCCAATATTTGGAGTATAGTTTGAGGTCATTATTTAATAGGGAGATGGGTCTGTAGTTTCCCAATAGTGTCGGGTCTTCCCTTGTTTTGGGATTGGTATGATTAAGGCTTTAAGCATCTCTTTAGGGAATGTTGGTTTTCTGTTGCTTTATTAAACATGTTTTGCAGGTGTGGAGTAAGGGTAGTAAAGTAGGTTTTGTAATATTCATTGGTAAACCCATCTTCTCCTGGAGATTTGTTTAATTTTGCTGAGTTGATTGCTTTAATTATTTCTTCTTGGGAGAATGGTTTGTCTAAGTATTCTTTTGTTCTGCTGTCGTTGAGGGTAGGTTTATTGAGTTAAAGAATGCTTCTAGGATTTCTTTGTTGGGTTTTTTAGTTTCTCCGTTTTCTGCAAGATTGTATGATTTGGAATGGTAGATGCTAAATTGGTTGGATATTTCTTGGGGGTTGAGTATCTTGTTGTTTTTTCCATATAGTATGAGATTTTGGTATTGGCTAATTGTTTTTGATCTCTTTGCTAGGTTTTTATTGCTTTACCTCCTTGATTGTAGGATGAGGGCTTTCAATCTTCTGAGCATTTTTTCATAGTCATATAGATTAGCGAGTGAAGTTTACTTTTGTTTTTTCAATTGTTTTTAGGTGTTGTGATGGTTGTTGGTTATTCTCCTTCTAGTGCGGCTATTTTTGTAGTAGTTCCAGTTTATTTTGTTTTCTGATTTATTTAGTTGGGATGCTTGTTGGATGCAGATCTCTGATTACAGTTTATGTGCGTTCCATAGTATGAACGGGTCTATTTTGGAGATTCATTTATTTCGAAGTTATCTGATATAGCTTTTTGTTGTGTTCTGGATTTTTCATATGATAGTATGGTTGGGTTGAGTCTCCATGGTCTGTTGGTGACATTGAATCTTCCTTTAGGAGGATTGTTATTGGTGCATGGTCTGACCATGTAATCGGGGAGATTTGGTGTTGTTGTAGGGAGTTTTTGGAGAGTCCATTGTCTACTAGGATGTAATCCAGTCTAGAGTACATATTGTAGGATTGGGAGAAGAAGGTATGTCCCTCTCTGTTGGGTGGGTGTGTCTCCATGCATCAAATAGATCTTCGGATTTCAGGAGATTGTAAAATTGTGGTTTTTCTTTGTGTTGGGATTAGTGGAGTCTATTTCTGGTCTAGTAGTTGATTGAAGTCTCCGCATATTATAATATTTTTGGTGGGTATTCTTTTGATTGCTTATGATTTTCTTTATAAACTTAATTGTCTTGGTTGGGTGCGTATAAGTGTGGCTATAACTAAGTTTTGGTTATTTATGGAACAGTTAGGATTATATATCTGCCTGTGGGTCATCTTTGCTTCATATAGTTGAAAGCTAGTGCGTTGTTTTGCAATGGTGACTCCTCTTTTTTCTTTCTGTGAGGAGTGGAAAATATTGTTGTATGCTTTATGCTTGAGGAGATGGGTTGATTTTTGTTCAGGGCGTTTCTTGTATACATGCTAATTCTATCTTGTTGCTTATAAGCTCTTTCCATAATTAGGAATCTTTCTGGGGGAGTTTAGACCTCTGACATTGTAGGATTGTAGTTTAATTCCATGTGATTTGGGGTTTTCTTGCTGGTTAGTTGTTTGGGTCTTAATACAGAGTTGTATGGGTGTAGTTTTTTATATAGATCTTGTGTTTTGGGGAGTGCATTGGCATCATATGGGTGTTTATATTGTATTTGTGGATGTTGGGGGGTAAGGCAACTGGGGTACGGAACACATAGCCGAGGCAAAAAATATCAACATATATAACATAAAAAACATGAGAAACATCTAGAACTTAAGTTAAGTGGCAGATATTTCGATAGGGGGGTTCATAGGGGGACCACAATGGGTCAACACACATTCCTAGTTATCATAGATATCTAGACTTTTTGGGGGGCTGTTTGCCACCTGGAAATGCTGTTGTTTTATTTAAAACAGTTCCTTGTTTCTTATTGACTGTCTAGATTATTTTGTTTTAGCATTATTATAGGTTTTATTATCCCGAGTTAGGTGGGGTATAGCTTCTTTGATTTGGGAGACAGATTATTTTGTATTCTTGCTAAATTAAACTAGTCTCTGGGGTATACGGAGATTATTTAGTGTGTCCAGAGCTCCCGGGGTAGGGGCCCACGTCCAGGACTTGTGACTGGACTGTCAACTGTTTTGGTTGTATTGGGCTGTTTAAAGGGAACCCCTGTGAGGTTGTTTATATTTATGTTATGGCTACATCCCCTCCGGGAGGCCCGGTATGAATCAGGGATGTTTTCTGTGGGTATTTTAAAGGGATAAAGTGAGGTATCTCTATCCCCGAACTTTTTAAAGCTTGTAAAAACATTATGGCATACAAAACATCATAACATATAAAACATTTAAATAATTAAAACATTTAAGACATAGCCCTTTTCAGAAGTATTCAAACCGTTTTCTTGCGGCGGTCCGGTCCAGGATTTCCTGCAGCCGGTAGGAGTTTTTAGAGTAGTCAATCTGGGGTTGTAAACGAAAATGCTCTCGTCTCTATTTTAGAGTTTCAAAGTTATAGTCCTTGGCTAATATGTGTGTTTTGATTTGTTCGGATGTGGTAACAAATAGTTCTCAGTTGTAGTTCACTCTTTTTGGACTTCTTTTTGTATTGTGGCTCGTTCAGTTGGTTTGTGTGATTTGAGGGCTGAGTGTTAGCTTCCATTTCCTGGGCTTTGAGGATAGCTTCTTGGGTGTATTGAAGACAAATGTTTTTTCCTCTGTGATACCGATCAGGCTGGAGACTGGGAAGCCCCTTTGTATTTTTAAGCGTTATATATGGAGATTCTGTAGGACTCTTGAAAGGTTTTCCTTAACTGCATGGTTTGGGTGATGAAGTCTGCCGAAAAATTGTAAATGGGTTATATTTGCTGGCAGGTTTGTTTTGTTTCTTGCAAAGTGACATCACTTGTTCTTTAGTTGAGAAGATAAGAATCGTATAGTGACATCTCTGGGTGCTGTTTTGAGGGGCACTTTTGGTTTATTGTCACTGAGCTGCTGGTCGATGTGTTCTCCTCGTTTTTGGTTGGAGTTGGCAGGATTGTTTCTAGTAATATTTTCTAGATAAGATCCAGTTCGGGGTTTTAAGACAGGTCTCAGGGTATTCCTCTGGATTTGATGTTATTCTCCTTGATCTGTCTCTAGGTCGGTAATTGTTTTTTGGAGGGTGGTACTTACGTCCAAGATTGTTATGGGCGTCTGCTAATTCGTTAAATGAGGTGTAAATTCTTGCCTTTGTGGATTCTATATGGTTGGTTCTTTCTGCAATGTCATATTATATCTTTTTTTGATAGTTTTTTTTGGACCATTTCTGTAACGTCATTTAAAGGATTTATGTTGAGAGATTAGCATTTCCTTTTAATTACTTTTTTGACCCACTGGGGTTGTCTTGGTGGGAAGTATGCAAGGGGGTTTTGGCCTTGTGTGATTTCTAGCGTATCATTTCTTCTCCCTTTCAAATCCCTTTCTGTGTCTGTTCATAGAGTCCCCGACGGTGGTGGGGTCCCAGGGCCCTTGTGAGCTGGAGCCTGGTGGAGGGGATCGGCGTCTCCTAGGTCTCCCCCCCTGGGTCTGATGAGGGTTTGTAAGGTTCTGTTTTTTTTCTGTGCAGAGCTATGTTGTATTATTAATATAGATTGTGTGTTAGTTTCCTTAACTTTGTTCATTCCTTCTTTCTCCGTTGTAGGTGGCGGCACTCGCGGTTCCATGGCGCCGCACATCTTGGATTTCGGCCCGCGAAATCTGAGAGTGCCTGGGAAGAAACAAGGTGAGTTTTTCTCTGTTTGTTTATGAGCTGCGGATGTTTGTTTTTGCCCATTTAGACAAGTTCTGCTGCTTCTTTTGAGTGGTTTGGGTCCTGTTTATGTTGCAGTGTAAGTAGCTGTCATTCCTGGTAGCAGAGAGGGAGCTCTGTATCCATGCGACCTCATTCAAGGATAGCGTCCAGCCCGCTAACTTAACACCGCACAGCTACCCGCCTCACGACTAACAGCCTTGACTTACACCCTCGATCCACCAGACCTGCCTTAAATTCACACCAGCTCATGACTTATAAACCACCGCCTCTACTAGACTTCGTACACCAGCTCCTAGACTTATACACCAGCCTCATAGAAAACTTCTACAACCAGATCACTAGGGTACTTCTACACCAGCCTCATAGCTTCTTACCAGCTCACTAGCTCTCAACCCTAAAAGCTCACACTATAAATTCTCACCCAGCCTCACTAGACTTCTACACCAGCGTACACTAGACTTCTACACCAGGCCTCATAGACTCTACACCAGTCCTCACTAGACTTCTACACCAGCATCACTAGCCTTTCTACACCAGCTCTCCGCTCACTAGATTTCACACCAGCTCTCTGGTAGATCTCACCCTCTCACTAGCCTCAGCCTCCAGCTAGACTTCTACACCCAGCGCTCACGATTCTACACCATCATCACTAGACTTCTACACCAGTCTGCACAGACTTCTACACCGTTCACTCGACTTCTACACCAGTCTCATAGATTAGATTTCTACAACTATACACTCACTTAGCACTTCACACCAGCCTCACTAGGACTTCTACACGCCTCATTAGCATTGCTAAACCCACAAGAATTAGCACACACCAAAATCTTTAAAAGCGTTCCCCGCCCCAATGATATTCATAAGCGATTTATCAAACAAAGAACTGGCAAAACATCTTGCAGCCAGATAGCAAGTATTTGTTGCATGCAGCATAGGTTACAAGTATGTTTGATTCCCTAGGACAATACTACAGCCACTCCTATTGCGGTAACACTTTGCATACAACTTAGTATATCATAGAGTGCAGAGACACCTAGTTTCCCCACATTTTATGGTCTGTGCACAGCTAGCAAAAAAAAACATCAGAGAGCTCCAAAGTAGTAGGAATATTTTCCTAATAAAAGAAGGGAACAGGCATGACATAGTTCTATGTTACAGAAATTATTAATTAGGAAAGTACAGTAGACTGCGCCTTTAAGATAGAACCTATGTGTGTTGAATGATTTCTATTTCCCTAATAGACACAGTGGTCTGCATGGCTGGGACCTTTTCTACTTTATATGTCAACATGAAAGATCGCTCTGACTGGAGCCAAATGTACAGATTTCTTCTCTGAATTCCTGGGCGCTTAGCTTGACATGCAGTAAAAAGAATCATGTGTTTGTAGAGAGTGTTGCTTGGCACTGTAGCACTCAAAAAACCAACAAAACGTTCTTGTGCTTGGTAAATTTACATTCATTGTATGGTTATATGTACACAATAACAAATTCTGCTCAGCGCAGTAAAATAATCGCCAAAATCGATTGTTTATGTTGAGGATGGTGTGGGTTGGTTAGAACTGCCTGCTCACTTGTACATCTTGAAATGATTGAGTTCATAAGGCACAGTGGGCACTTTATTTTGCAGTATATTAGGTTTTTAAAAAGCAATATGACTTCCCCTCTGCCTTACAGTTAAAAAAGGACAGTTCAACCCTCGAATGAAATATATATACTTGAGGATTTAAACGATATTTTCAGGCTCAAAAAAATCAGCTGGCAAATCCGACTTCGGTTAAACTTAATTCCATCCACTTTTCAGCCATTACTTTGAGAATTCCGAACGCCGCGCTTCTCCCGCCGTTCTGGCGCTTCCGATGACGTCACTGACGGCCGCGACCAAGTAGTGACACCAGCACGCCAGTATAGGGAGCGAGCGAGAGTGGTGGAGGATTTCTAAGTCTATAGGGACAGATGGTTTTACTGTAGGCAAAAACAATACAGAATCGAGAAGAGATTGTATTATTGTGCCTACTGAGTGGTATTGTTTTGAGGCTTAAGTTGCCTCTTAAATGGACAGCAGAATTCCCATACAGTTAGTCCCATACAGTAATAACCATACTGGATTTGTATAGGACACTGTATGGGGACTACATGTATGGGATTAGTGTGTCCATGGTAATGGGCAACTAAAGCCTCAAACCAATACAGAATCAGAAGGCAGTAGTAGTGATCATAATTTCTACCCTCGGTTTATAGCTCGAGTCAATCCTTTTACCTATATTTTTTAGGTAAAAAATGTGGTACCTCGGTTGATACTCCGGAAATTGTTTATACGTGAGTATATTACAGTAGGTGAAGTCACTCACGACCTCAAACATGCCCCCCAATAGTCAAAAAGATGAAGATTGAAGTGATAACCAAAATATTACAATGATGATACTGTTATACCTTAGCATTCCTGGTTCTCTATGAGGACAAAAGTTTAAACATGAAATTGACACGAGGCGAGAGGTTGGATTTGTATTTCTTAATTCCAGTATTGTTGGGTTGATGGGACCATCAAGGCACACATGTAAAAACTGCTGTGATGTAGGCATCTCGGCGTTCACAGGAAAGTCCAACACTAACAGCTGGCGGTTGTAACTGTATTGTCTGATGTTTCCTCACCAAAATAACATGTGGTATATAATCAAGTCCATATTCTCTGCCCATGTACTTTTCCATTTTTAAATACAATCTTTTGGCAGTGTAATGTCCATGAAATATGAAACAGTTCATTTTTGCAGTCACACATTTAGGGTAATTAATGCTATTTCCCCTCAAAAGTAAAATGTGTGTGGGCGGGGGGTATGGTGTTTGAGAGTGAAAAAAATACTTTGCCTCATTTATCTATAAAGAATATATGTAAGCAAGAACTATTTGAGGTTTGGAAGTTGCTGCATATGACTTATCCAGTACATGATTTTTTCAAGCTCAGTCCACCAAGCCCCCTGAACAGAGTGATCTGACTCTATTGTGAGGAGCAAGCTTGGTCTTTATGCCCTATAAAGCAGCATTGGGACGAGGGAATTTACACAACTGCAAGGTTTTCAGTAGTTAACTATCACCATTGCAGCTACAGCAAAACTTGTACATAACAGAAGAGTTTGTTTTTAAGGCCTTGATTGACAGCGGAAATGAAGATGTTTCAGACTGGAATCTAAAGAAATAGAGAACACATTAACAAAAAAAGGTACAATAATAGTTGGGAAAGGATTATTAGTTACAAGTAATGGACAAGTTTAAAAAATTCACATTGTAAATCCTTTAGGGAACAAGCCTTGTTATGTACCCTATTTCACAAGGAACCATAGCTATTAACTAAGTCATTCTGATTCATTTGATTTTGTTTCTCCTCAGGGCAAACAATTTTTTTGGAATTCGTGGCTGCAGTGGAAGATATCAGGGGACCCCACAGGCTACAAGAGCTCCACAGTTCCCTGTAGCAAAGTACTGACATTGGGTGGTATATTTTATTCAAGAGCGTCAAGGCAGCGCCTTTCTGCAACATTTACAGTTGTGAAATAAGAACATTGCAATTTGCTTGTAACGGACGATGGATGATAAAAAGAAAGCAACGGAATCAGAGTTAATAGAATACAAAGCAGGATTGCATGATGGAGGCATGTGTGCTGGAGGACAAATAGTTGCTGTTGCCATGGGATATTTACAAACTAAAAACTTGGAGGTATTTTATTCAGGCTAGGTAGACCAGTATATTGCAATCCAGATGCCACGGAAAGTCAAATTGGCTATAGCAAATCATGTTTAAGCAGAACATACTTCTTTCTGGCTCCTCCCACAGTCAATGGTCCACTGACATTCCCCTTTTTCTGACATTTGAGGGCATATGTTAATTAAGGCGGGGTGGGGTTGAAAATGTCAGGTAATGCTAGGAGCAGTCAGTAACGGCTATGATTTCCCCTTTTACCATTGCAGAACGATCAACTCTGGTCATAAATAAAACGTCTACAGTATATTTGAAAATGTTAATCAAGCAGCATGTTAGTCTCTCTGTAGTAACAGAGTGGAGAATGTAGTGAGGCCTGATTAAGGTCACAGCTTCACCAGAGATCTGGTATGTACTAGGAGATCAATGAAGAATTCTGTTTGTCTATTTGCAGAGCGATAGGCAGTGGTTGTGCCCTGCAATCTTTTTTAAACCAAATAGATGAATGCACGATGTAGGGAATAGAAGCATTAATTATATTTTAATGACTCGGATAAGGGCATTATTGGAAAGGAATGGCAGTAAATATAACCCCCTAAAGGCCCTCAATGAAATAATGTGTATGTGCATTTGACTTATCTGCCCAGTAAATTTACATGCATGGTATACTAGTGGGTGTCAACATCTGCTAACAGGTTATGAGTTACTTGTAATGAGCATGGGTAAAGAACATAATGATCATTGACCAAACTGCTTAAATACGTGTGAGTAGTAAGTTACATTGACCGCAATATAACAAAATAGGGTTGATACATAGATATGCATTTATGCCAAGGGTTCTGCCGTCTGGAGTCAGTGTTGTCTGAGAATTTGTTTTCCGTCAAGCCAAATCACATGGTAGTTAGTCGAATGGGACTAGCATGGCATGAGAACAGTATTTCATTATCTGTGTATTATAGTATGGAAATGTTAGTAAAAAGGGAAAAATACAAACATTGTGATTTTGTGTAAAGGGTTATCTCCACTGGGGAAAAAAAATTGGCCATTTAGTTAGGAAGAATGGGATGGTAAAGGAGCTGCCATCTCACACCCATTATTTCAATAAAATCTTGCAGGGCGCCCAGAAGCGAAGGTAAGCAGGGGGTTCTAGGGTTTTTGACACCGAAACAAACTTTTAAATGCGCCTCAGCGGCAGACGGGGTCGGCATATAAAGCAAGCATGGCTTCATAAGGGGACCATAGGGTGGCTGTAGAGGTGGGTTATGGTGGGCTGACTAACACTGACTGGTGAACTGGAGGGCTCCATGATCTTTAATTACTGATTGGTGGACTTGTGCTGAAAGCGGGTATTGTAGGGAGCAGGATTTTGTTTTAATGCCGCCTTTTAAGTTGTCTGCAGGGCGCACCCTGAGCAAATGTTCGTTTGCCTTCAGGTCGGGGAACCCTGAAGGGAAGGTATACCAGATGGGCGCTCCACTGCCGCCTGTCTGACAGGTCCCGACGGACTCAGTACTCTATGCGCAGGAAATTGGGATGCCATTGTTACAGAGTCTGGCGGACCTGTCAGAATAGGCGGCGGGGGGAGTTTGTTACTTATCTCCTGGCTCCTGCAGGTTATTGAAGAACAGGGGGGAGACACAGCTCCTTACCTCCCGTCCTTCAATAATAACTTAATGGCAAAAAGTAATTTTTTTCAGTGGAATACTTTTTAAGAATATTAAGAATAGATTAAACCAATGAGGAGCCAAGGAAGTGTGTTCTGATTGGATAAATCACTACCAGTGAGGGTAAACAGCACCCAGACTGGACAAAAGCAGGCGGAATGGCAAAGCTGGTAACTTATTGTAGGATGTTATCCAGAGGTAAGAATAAAAGGCGGAACTGCATTGGTCATTTCAGGTCCCAGGACCTAAGAGAATCTTTTAGATGGGAAATTGATAAATAAAAAGAACCTATTAAAAACATGAAATTGAACATTCGAATTAAAAGAGAGTTAAACAAGAATGAATTACAATTGGCTGTAAGGCGCTGCCCCATCTCCCAGTTCAAGGTTTTTAAGACAAAACAAGATCCGTGAGACTATGTGCTATCAGACACTCTACTCACGATTGGTCACGTTGTGCTTTGAATGGCAAGCCACGACAGGAAAAAGTGCCGCACTGAGTGCGAAGTGAAGATGAGGGCCAAGGGACAGGTTTAGGTAAGTCACTTTCAGGGGCATCTTGGCATGTATGGATTAATGCGAAAAATGGGGTTGGGCGGGGTGGTGCACAATTTATGAAAAAATTTTTTGTTTTAAGCTGGACGTGCCCTTTAAACTTTGCTCTGAATAAAACATGGATTTTATTATGTGCTTTTATTTTGAAAATGTCAAGAATTTTCATTTTTGAAAAGTGTGTGTGCATGTGTCACAGTAAAACTAGAAGGGAAAGTTTAGCTAAACTTGAATTGGCTTGCTTGAAGGATGCATTTTGGAAGGGAATATGTGTGGTGGCGGCAGATTTTTAAAACTCAATAATGGATGATGAGTTTGTAGTGAACGCTGTTTGGGACAAAAAAATCTTTCGTGGTACCCATCCCAAAGTGGTGCTAAACTTTGATCCAATCAATCAGAAGCTATAAAAGCGCTTTTCAACAGAAAGCAAAAATCAGCACCATTTCATGATAAGACACTTTTTTGAATATCTCTGTATCTTTGATGATTGAGTCAAAAATTTTTTTTTTGACTGTAGTACCTTTAAGTATGGCTGCAAGTAGTGGATAAGAGATCAGTAGGTGTGTTGTACCATGTGCGGGTTGGGGGATTTAAAAAAAAAAACAAACTTTTTTGATTGATGGTCACAAAGTTTTTGTTTTGTACTTTAGGTTACCTATATTAAGGTCTATGTTGCACACAGATATGAAAGGGTGAGATCAAGTAGGTGTGGTACCTGGTGTCAGTGTGGGGGTTTAAAAAAACAAACTTTTTTGGTGGATGATTGGTAAAATTAGTTTTTGACTTTAGTTCCCCTTTAAGGTAGGCGCAACAGTAATGGATTATGAAAATCAGTAGGTGTGTGTACCTGGGTCTGGTTGAGAAGGGTATGTCTTTTTGGGTTTAATCCATAAAATTATATTTTATTGAGGATGAATCGAAATTAGTTTTTTGCGACTTTAGTTACCCTTGAAGTATGGCTACCACCTAATGATTGGTAGAGTTAGTAGGTTGTGTGTACCGAGTCTGGTTGAGGCGGTGGTTATGTCTTTTTGTGTTTAAAACAACATAAAACTTATAGTTTATTGAGGATAAAATCATAAATTTGTTTTTTTTAATTTCGTTACCCTTAAATATGGCTGCCACTGGAATGGATAGTAGTCAGAGGTGTGTGTACCTGGGTCTGGTTGAGGGGGGTATTTTTCTTTGTGTTACAACCATAAAACTATATTTTATTGAGAATAAAGCTAATTAGTTTTTTTGATTTAGTCCTTTAAGATGGCTGCCACAGTTAATGGAGAAGTATATAGTAGGGTGTGCTACCGGGGTCTGGTGAGCCCAGGTGGGGTATTGTCTTTTTGTGTTATAACCATAAAACGATCTTTTATTGAGGATAAATTCTAAATTAGTTTTTTTGACTTTCGTTACCCTTTAAAGATGCGCTTCCATGGGACATGGAAAGGTAGGGTCAGTAGGTGGGTGTGTACCGGGTCGGTGTGGGGGGGTTGGGGGGCTATCACCATTTGTATTAGACCATAACAAAAAACTGTTTGAAATATCCACATTTGAGGATTGTACCATTATAGTATGGGAAAAAAATGTCCGGAAATTCGGAGAGATAACGACGTAACGCTTCCACGGCTCCTTAGATGGAAAAGCACACTTCTCCTATATGCCCGCAAGGCCTGTACCGAATTCATGTCTTAGCTCAAAAAACTGGGGAGGAGATACAGTCCAAAAAAAAGGCGGAAAGGAAAAGAATGGAAAGAAATAAAAAGGAAAGAAGAAGAAAAAAGAAGAAGAAAGAACAAGAAGACGAAAGAGAACGAACAGTAAGTTGGATTTTTCAAGCAAATTAATGCGTGCACGAGACATGGTATATGGTCAGGTAGTCTCCGATCAGCTGGATCTAATCAGAGAGTGGTAATCAGCTTTGATTCTGTGGGCGACACAGGGGAAGTAATCTGAAAGGGGTTGAACCTGGTGATTGATAATTGAATGATGGCCAAAATGGCCTGGTGTACCAGCCCATACTGGAAAGGGCAAAATACTTGCTTGTGGTAGCTAAATGGACATGTCAGAAAAACAAAACCATGTAGCATACAATTACAGGTAATTACACCCCCCCCCCAAACCCTAAATTGTAATAGTTTAAAAACTCTGAAATATATCAGCTAACTGAAATCCTGCCAATGTCAGGTTTCCCTGTTCTGATTCTGGTTCTTCCAGTTAGTAAACTGTAAGTTTATGGAGTTGACAGTTGACATCACAGCAATGAATGAATGC